>ML787242.1:34401-62270 GCA_009831015.1 Picea engelmannii
ACCTCTCTCTCTCTCTCTCCTTACCCATCTCTCTCTCTATACACACACACACACACACACACACACACACACACACACATGTTGAGTACTCAACACACCCTAAAAAGCCTTTGTCAACTTTCCACTTTTTGGGTACCACTTGATCTTTGCACTGTCTGAATTTTATTTTCCTTTTGAGAAATGTTTTGTCTTCGATTGTTCTCTTGACTCTCATCAATTATTCAGGTTCGTGAAACTCTAATAAACTCCATGAATTAAAAATTCTTAACACTTAAACAAGGAATCAACAGCCAAAACACTTCACCCGACGTGCTCAAATATTCGGCATCAGAAGAAATTAAAGGGTGAAAAGGAATCACTCAGAAAACCTCAATCGTCGAGCGTCGCTTTTCACCGGTATTGACAAAAGGAAGTTTTTGTTTCATGAAAAATATCACATATGGAGATTACTGACAGTCGATTCCCTTCAGCATCGGTAAAAGGTGAGGGGAGTAACGTTTAAAAGGAAAAGAAACGATATCGTCGATAGCCGATACCCAACACGCTTGTCAGAATCGGAGAAGATCGAATCACGACAAACATTGCGACCATGCTAAGGAGTTTCCTCGATCATCGATTCCCAAAGAGCTTCGGCATCAGCCATTTTTCGAAGACGCTAACCCAAGGGAAAATACGAGATAGGTTTATCCTCAATACCCTTTTGGCATCGGTGATCCCAGGCTTAGTTTAAGAACACACAACTTGAAAAAAAAGTCCCGACTCCGACTAATACTCATGAGTTAAGTCACCGGTCTTCATTGCCACGTCTCCCAATCCAATTTTGCCACTTCAGCACCATACGATGAAATCAATCGGCATTGGAGGTTTTCACAGAAGGATATCAATGAGAACATCCATAACACATTTGTCGATCCCTGATCCGCCCACTAGGAAAGTGACACGATGGGACGTTTTAGCGCTAGATACGTTTAGATTCAGAGCATTTAAGGAACTAATTAATTCCAAATCTCACATTAGTTGTCACTTCATGTGCGAATCAAAAGACCGTTTGAAATTACCAATAAAACACATCACCCTCCGCACCTCTGTCATCAACCCACGATGAATTAAATTGCATAGATTCGGTAGTATATTTGTTTGAATTTCACTCATCACCCGAATTAATTGTTCGATGCGACACAGTAAGTTCTTCCCAGTTTAAATTCTCTTGATCCATTGTAAACAAGATCATTCTGTGCGCAAATGAGTTTTAGAGAATCCAAAAGAGCAAGTCGAGCAATTCAAAAGCTTCTGAGATCCCGTGAGTATCAAACAACAAGGTTTAGCAAGCGTTACAGGTATGTACCAGTTTGGATTTTATGTGATTTCAATTCATATATATACACTTTTATCCAATTTCGCTCTATACATAGGTCCTAAAATATTTTTTCGATTGCAGGAACAATGCCTCCAAGAAAACAAACCACCGGGCAATCCCCAAGAGAACCGGAGGTAGGAGAAGGCTCTTCCCCAACGACCGCGAAACAATTAGAATTTTCTGCAAGGTCAGAACCAGTCATCAGAACATCTACCAAGAAGGCTTTCGCTCAACCTTCGGCCTTTGGAGACACAGAGGGCAAGGAAGCACTCTCGTACTGGGGATAAATCTTCAATAATATTAGTCGGGAAGAATTCCCAGAATATATACTGCACAGCGACCTTGATACGAGAAATCTTGATGATGAAGTTTCCCAAACATTCGAACATCATACTTGCACATGGTGGAAAGAAAAACTCTAGTTTTCCCCGACATAGAACTCCTAAAGTGGATCATCAACCACATGGACACACAAAAATTTTTGATTAACGACATCAATGGTGAGTGTGTCGGGGTTTTCCTTCTGGTAGAGGTGCAGAGTTATTACAAGCTTAGAGACCCGAAGGAGCTACTGAACACTGATTTCATCGTAAACTTCTATGAGCACCATGACACCGATCAGGTGATGGATTTATGGTGGAGGGAAGATAAAAAGTACACCAATCGGACCTCTAGCTGGTACCAGACGGCCAACTTAAGGGAGTCATATATCTATCTAATGGCCCTCATCTGTCGATTGTACGGGGATAAGGATTGTTCCAGGTTTTTAGAGGCATGGATACCTCTATATTACACAGTGGACATTTCTGGGATAGCTTTAAACTGGGGAGCCATCATTTCAAATCATTTGAGCATCTGCATACAACAGGCTTAGACGCCGAAAGAAGGAGAAACTCCATCCTTTTACATGGCTTTGTATTTACTGGACATCATGTGCGCCAGAAATGTCTTTGCCGCCATGAACTTGAGCTGGCACGCCTCAGAACTCTCGGTCCACATTTACTTCATCATTTTGTGGGAGAACATGTACAAACAATCCTACTCCCTCATCTGCAATGAATTCATCACATGCATTCATTTCATTCTTTTCAAGAAAGAGTGTCCAAGACTATCGGCTGCGGCCAAAAAGGTGATAGAAAAAGTCGGCAACTGGTATCTGGAAGAACGTGATACCTACATTAGGGTATTTGGGCCCACTAGAGCACCTCATCTCCTACCATCACATATCCCTGACCGACTTGTTGTGGGGTAAATTTGCTACCAGACCATCTTGCAAGGTTACAACGCTACTCTGGTGAAAGATAAGAAGCGGGCATTTATACCTTATGGATTCCATATAGGGTTCTACCTAGTAAAAGACACCACTCAAGCCAAGAAGGAAGGACTGGGCCAATTGGATTTCTACTTCCAGATCGATCGTTTTCACAAACATGACCCAACAGGTTTAGTCTTGAAGCACGCATCACAAGTGTCATCCTGCTAGCCTTACGCCCACGACAAGTTCGACGATGAGGTCTTCACCAAAAATGCTCAGGATTGGGATGAATTCATTGCAAGGATGGTTGACCCTAAGATGACCAGGTTCAAAGCCATGAGCCTGTATGAACATGCAACAATCCTAGAACAATAAGCTCAAGGGGCTCTCGGGGCTAGAGAAGAAATGATAGCAGCAGAAGCCCCCCAGGTAGCGGCCGAAACAACAGAAATTCCTCGAGTAACCTCGGTGCAAGATATAAGTTCCCCCGAGGCTCAGGATGCATGGGAGAGGGGTTTACTCATGTTATAACATGCACAACAGATAATTGATCAGCTGCAAGATGACTTGGACATCATAAATCTGCCAAGGTTCCCTGCCGACAACCCGAATGAAATACAGACGGGACCAAGCTGCCCTAAATTCATAGACCTTGATGAAATTACTAGGTTAGACGACCCTAAATTCAAAACTCCACTAGTCGGATAGCCGATAGGCGTTTCATCTCAGCCAGGGACCATCTAGGCATCGCAGAGGACCAGTGTGTCAAACCCCTTAAGTGAGTTGATAAAAATATATGACGATGATGAGATCCCATAAGTATCTCTTGTGACCCCTGTGGATATTAAAGAAGAAAAGGGACCAGAGAAGATATCTTCCCCTGTGCCTGACGCCCAAATTCAGGAGGTTCCACATAAAGAACAAGAAGTCGAGAGTGTCCTAGACACTAAGATGCCCGATGCGTCGGAGACTCGAGCAGACAGACTGAAGGACAAGTCAGGGTCGGATGAGCCAAAGGAAGAAGCCCCACAGTAGGAAACCGACGTCTCAACGGTGGATGAACAAGTAAGTATCGAGTCTATCCCTGAAACCTCTATTTCAATCGATACTCAAACCCCCGATGAGATACAGACAGAAGTCGGGCCTTCGGAGAAAAAGGAGGGAACTCAAGAACCCAGTCTGGAACAAGTATATACCATTGGAATTCTAGGAAACACACTCACATGGGGGGATCAACAGATTCTTGAACCGGTGGACAAAGTATCCGACATACATGTTATAGATTATGATCAGAAAAGGAAGGCTATCATCCAAAGAACCACCAAGAAGAGGTGGATCACTCTAGATTGCTCCATCCTCATAACTACGGAGGAACATCTAATCAACACAGAGCATGCTAAAATGTTCAAACTCATCAGCGCATGGATGGCGATCATAGATGCCACCCTGGACAAAGGTAAAAGAGATGAAGAGGAGTTGGTTGCTTCCCTGAAGGAATTAGACCATTTGCACCACTTGGAAAAATACTATCGGGACACCACACAGGTCGCGGTGTTTCTAATAAGCGAGTTTCAGGAGGCCTACAGAAAGTTCACATATGAGTGGCACCTATTCACTGCAAGGATATACGAGCTCTAGGAAAACACCCTCATGGCACTTGCGATGTGCAAATATATGGAGCGGTGGTACGAGAAAGCGTAGCAAGCCATGGAGAGAGTCAACTACATTGGTGCAGTCCAACAAGGTCAAGATACAGAAGAACACGACATTCTTGTGTTGAACGAAAGCAGTCTTGATCGCATAAGGAAATTGGCCGAGTATTGGGAAAAAATGGCTCGGGAACCTCATAGAGAAATCCAAGAGAAATGGGCCAAGTGTGAGAAAAACAGGATCAAGATCAATCAGGTGATGAAAGACATCGGACTCCCTGAGTTTGGCACACCCGATGACTTTGTCAAATTGTGCAACATAGTCAAATCGCACATCAAGCAAGACTCAGCATGGGCCGAGGAAATAGAAAAGGTGGTAGACATGGCGCCAGGGCAGGTGCGACAGTTTATGGAACACCCAATCAAATGTTGGGTTATGCTGCAATAGTTAAGTGTCAGTCTATTCAAGTATTGGGCACATGCAGTAGAGATAAGAAAGATTTATGCAGCCCCGATGGAACATCATAGATTCCCATACGCCAACACCTGCGAGGAGTTGTTCATCAAGTGGTCAGAGTATGAGAAGAGTCACCCTCTTAAGTGATATCTTGATATGACTCTTAGACAAACTGATAGGAGAGAACGCCACGTGGAAAAAAAAAATTACTTATCTACACCTTAGCCGTTATCTTTAGTTTATTTTATTTTATAAATAGGAGCATCGAGCGATTAGTTAAGGGTCGATGGTTGTTGCAATAAAATCTCATTGTTGGTTTTGTTAAGAACTATTTCGGAGCTGCCTTTAATTGAGAAGTCCTTTAAGACCAGAGACAAGTTTATGTTTTCATCAAATGCGTGTATGATTAGATGTGGAGAAGAATTATTTCCTATCTCGTCTCATGAATGGATGCAGTAACAAGTAAGAGCTATTAAATCTATTGATAAGTTATCTGATGCAATATTTTACAGTTCTTTCTTTAATGATGAAAATGAATCATTGTGTTATTATGTGATGGATGATCAGAGTTAAGTGAATTATTTTACTTTCCATTGTTTATCATATGCATGTTTTCCTCTAATAATTTGTATCTCAATCAGTAATTGGAATACTCACACAGTTAATGTATTAGTACTAGGCATGTGGTAGACGATCATTGCCTACATGCTAGAGTAAAGGGTTATCCCAAGCTCAGCCTCTTCTCCAGCAGTTTAGTTTGTTCCCACTTTGTCACCTAGTTGGTTTATACTGGCTTTATCTTATATCAATCCTACCTAAAAGAAAAACATAAAAAGGAGAACATCTGAATCGAGGGAGAAAACCTTCGCAAGAAAATGTAAATCCCATCGATTAATTGGTCGGATCACAAGATCTGGAGAACCATTCCACCATTAAATGTTGCAGAGTCTGATTGGGCCTCAGTGGCGGGTTTGGTTCCTTTTGCTGAGTAAAATGTATTTAGGATCCATCAACAGAATTGGCGCTAGAAGGAGGGCCTGAAGAATGAATGGATGAATATGTATTTCAGATAATATCTCAAATAGACTGTATATTCAAAAATTCCCACATGCATGTCTAGTCATTCCCAAGACATCCGACACACATTGAGTACTCCTGAAATGAGTAACTCACCCCAAGACGAGGAAGAACTCATGTACCCGGACATACCTTACGCTCTCCCTCACGAGGAATTGAATTAATTTAGAATAATCACAAGAGCATACGCCCGACAGATCGGTGCGTTGTCCTTAGCTCCCATACTTCTTCAAAGAAAACAAATAAGCAGACCAGTGGTCGATACCCCCAACTAGGTTTTTGTGCACATAGTAGAACATATGATAAATTTCTCCCTCACCTAAATCGAACATCCTCTTAATATAATCCCTGAAACACCAGTCGGTAACATCTCTGAGCTGGGCAATTTTTCGGAAGAAGAAGGGTTTAACTCAGGGCACTCAAAATCTGAAGATATGGAAGATCATAATAACCATGATGAAGAGAGGGGAAACCCACCACAAAAAAATAAACCTTGGTTGGCCAGAGATTCTTTGGCCATCGCTGGACGAGTACATAACCTTCCCCGACACCCAGAAAAACTACTTCCTAAATTTGACCCTGATACTTCAAGATTGCCTGAAGATCATATCAAGAAATTCATACTAGCTATCAGACTTATGAATGTCCAACATGAAGACGTAGTATGCAGGCTATTCCATTACACTATTGAGAATTCATCTTCCACGTGGTATTTTAACTTACCCTTAGGATCCATAACCAGCTAGACGAAGTTTCAAAAGGACTTTCTAGATAAATTTGCATAAGAAACTACTACGGGAGCTTTGATGGCTGAGTTGTTCGCTACCACCATGAATTCGAAGGAAAGGGTCAAAGACTTCAACCAAAGATTCACAACTATCTTAAATAAATTCCATCCTGAAGCGAAACCTACTCAAAATTTGCAAATCGAAGTATATGCTAACTCTATCCTAGCTTCTATTTCCATGTTTGTGAAGAGGGCTTCCAAACGAACCCTGGCTGAGAATTTTGAATAAGCCAAAATGATAGAGTTCCAGATGAAAGGATGCAAAGAAATTCAAGTCTCCTTAGTCAATAAAGAAGCTCAACCTCCTTCTCAGAGAGGACTATTTCTTACTAGACCCCCAGGGAAACAATCAAAACAAGCTCCTGAAAAGGGAAGTGGGGACATAGAGGACCTACAAGGCATGGTAAAAAATCTATCAAATAAATCATAGACATGAAGAGAAGTGCAGGGGAGGGAAACCAAGTCCAAAGGCCCTATAAGCCTTTCTATAAAAGGAATCCACCGTTCAAAGCAATTGAACCTCTCACAGCCAACTTAAACATCGATCTAGGAAATGTAGCATCTGACTCTTTTTGCACTTATCACCAAGAGAACCACTCTGAAAGAGACCTCCCTCAATGGGTGCATTCCATGAATTTGATGGCCAATCAATCTCTATATGAGTTCTCCCTAACCGAACAATTAAGTGGGTCAACTATAAATATCATCGATCAGGAAGAGGTTGCTCCACCAAAAGAAACAACCATGTTGATATGAGATCATGACCTAGTTATGCCTTCTAATGACCTATTTGAGATTCAAGAACCACCTACGGAAGTCTTGGGTGTGAAAACACGAAGTAGGGGTCACCCTGTCTCAAATGACCTCACTATGACCCCAAATCCGAAAGGAAAGCTAGCTCTTGATCACCCAAAAGCACCTTTTTTCCCCCGAAGAAACCCTATAAACATCCATACACGGGAATCACCCAAGCTAGATTACAACATAGTTGAATATTTAAAGAAGTTCAAGGCTAATATATCAGTTATGGACATATGTAGGATCCCTCAGCAAAAGAACTTCCTGTTACAAGATTTGAAATCAGTAGAAAATTCTATGACAAGCATTGATCAGGGACGAAATCCAACTCCCACAGATCTAGGAAATAAACCAATTGTGAACACCTGCTCTGAAGATAAGAAGGGAAAACCTTTTGTCCCACCGTTCCTCTTAACGTTTGAAGTCTTCAACAGGAACCTCCATAATTGTTTGGTCGACTCAAAATCATCTTCTAATGTTATGCCCTTGTCCATTTGCAAAAAATTAAACGTCGTTCCTCTCAAAAGCGAGAAACATGTAATAAAACTAGATAGAACCCAAGTGAAGGTCATGGGAGAATTCAAAGATGTAATGATTAGAATCGCGACACATCCTAAATTTGTGCAAGTGATTGACATCATTGTAGTAGATATCCCAAAAGATTACGGGTTGTTATTAAGTTGAGATTGGTCTGAAAAGTTAAACAGATACTTTAGTACAGACTGGGTGCACCTTTGGCTACCATTAAAGGGACACAAAAATATGATCAGAATTGATAGGGAAAGATATATAAAACATATTGTCACTGACCTAGAAACCGTAAATGAACCCCTATCAGTAGATTTCCCTATGCTAGGAAATTATTCATGTGATTCCTACTTCGGGGACTTCTCTCCTCTCTCATCTAATGTCCCTCTTACCCAAAACTCCGAAATGGTTTTTTGAGAAGAATTGTCGACGGTGGTGGAGGAAACCCTATTCTACCAGGAGCCTGCGTTAGAAATCATAGGACAAACAAAAGGAAAAGAGGAAAGTGACAGGAAAGAAGGAGATGATAGGCTTCGCCCACAAGTTTGGACCTTATAATTTGATGGCTCTAAATAGCAAGAAGGGTCTGGGGCAGGGTGCATCCTCATTGATCCAAAGGGTAAATGACATTTCCTATCCTATAGACTAGAATTCGAATGCACAAATAATGTTGTCGAGTATGAAGCTCTAGTACAAGGGTTAAAGAAAGCCATAGATTTAAACGTTAAAGAATTGAAGGTTTTTGGAGATTCTGAAATCATTGTTAGACAAGTAAGGAATATTATACATTGCAATTCTCCCCACCTAAATAATTACCAAAAGGAAGTCCACGGGTTAATAAAGAATTTCGAAGCTTTCAACATTACAGTGATTCCTAGAGAAAAGAACATTCTTGTTGATTCCCTGGACATCGCTGCCTCGAGGTTGTCACCTCTATAAGACTGTGAAGCCTCCTGGTTCACTATGGAGCTACTCTACAAACCATCGGTGCCCAACAACATTTCTAATTGGAAGGTCTTTGAAGGAGATTAACATATCATAAACTTTCTCACTAACCAAGATAATTTCAAAGACTTAGCTATTGACGATGAAGTATTCCAAAAACAACCAACAGAGGCCAATCCTTGGACAGATTAACCAACTGACAAATCGAAGTCTCACACAATACCAAAAGGGATAGCTAACTTAGAAAACCTTTTTGACCTTAAGGGCAGATTTAAGGGGTCAAAAAATGTGAAAACCGGTAGCTCCTGTCCAATGCATGAAACTATAAATATTGGAACCTCGAAAAACCCTAAAAACTTAAACCTCGACAAGACAATATCTAGAGAGGAAAGGAAAGCTTATCTCAAATTTTTTAGACAATATCAAGATCTCTTTGTGTGGTCCTACCGAGATCTAAAAACTTATGATACCTGTATCATTCAACACATTATCTCGTTAAAACCTGAAGTGAAACCCTTCTAGAAGAAGCTCCGGAAGTATCACCCTTCCCTGGAGCCTCTCATGTGTCAGGAGTTAAAGAAATTATTAGATGCCAAAATTATCTTCCAGGTTAGGCATTCTGCATGGGTAGCAAATTTGGTTCTGGTAAGGAAAAATTCTGGGGAAATTCGCCTATGCGTAGATTTTAGGAACCTCAACAGAGATTCAGAAAAGGAAAACTGCCCAGTCCCACCAATGGAGAAGCTCTTGCAGACCGTGTCTGGCTCTGAGATTTTCTCCTTGCTGGACAGTTTCTTAGGTTACAACCAAGTTTTGGTTTTCAGAAGAAGACCGCTTGAAAACTACTTTTCTAACCAAATGGGGAACCTTTGCTTATAAACGCATGCCCTTTGGGTTAATCAATGCAGGAGCAACCTTCCAGAGGGCCACGAATGTAGCATTTCAGTGATTAATCAACAAGTGTGTAGTAGTCTACTTGGACGACGTGACTGTGTATTCAAAGAATAGAGAAGATCACATCCAGCACTTGACCTAGATTTTCGAAAGGTGTAGGAAATATGGCATATCCTTAAACCCTAAGAAAACTATTTTTGGTGTCGAGGAAGGTAATTTGTTAGGCCACATTATATCTCAAGCAGAAATTCTCATAGATCCAGAAAGGATAAAGGCTATAGCTCAACTTCCATTACCTCACAACAAAAAATCTATGCAATCATTCTTCGGAAAAATCAATTTTATAAGGAAATTCACCCCCGATTTCGCAGAAACTATCAAACCCCTACAAAAAATGATTCGTAAGGATGTTGAGTTTAAATGGGATGATGAACGAAAGAAGGATTTCAACAATATTAAAACTACAATCTCTCAAGCCCCAATGCTGCGAAGTCTCAATTTCAACAAAGATTTCTTCCTCTATACTTTCACCTTATACCAATCATTAGTCGTAGTTTGAACTCAGATAGATGATGACAAAAACAAAGCTATGGTATCGTTCATGAGCACTAACCTCCAAGGTGTCAAACTAAATTACCCCGCTATAGACAAACATGCTTATGTGGTTTATAAGGCAGTAAAACTTTTCAGATCTTACATCCTCAAGAACCACACCAAAGTAATCGTACCTCACCCTGCAGTTCGATCCCTATTTACTCAACAGGAGATGGGGGAAAGAAGAGGAAATTGGATGGCAGTAGTTCAAAAATTTGATCTAGATATAAAACCTGCTAAACTAGTTAAAGGACAAGGGTTATGCAAACTGGTAACTGAATCTCAAGACCAAGTAAATGAAGACCCCAGATGGGAGAATGAAATGGCATTATGGTGTCGTGAAGCTTCATACATATTCCCAGGGAAAGATTCTTGGTATGAGAAATTGACTTATCTCCTCCACCATGGGGCTTGTCTAGAAAACCTAAACCCTAGGGAAAGGAGAGCTCTCAAGATAAAATCCACAGAGTATCACCTCATCAATTCGGTACTCTTCCAAGTTAACTATGATGGGCTACTTTTAATACGCCTCTAACGCGAAGATGCAGACAAAGTTCTGAAGGAGCTCCATGATGGCCCTTTCGGTGGACATTTTGTAGAAGACACCACCGCTCATAAGATACTGAGGGATGACTATTATTAGCACACTTTGTTCAAGGACGCTCACACATACACTAGAAACTGTAAAACCTGTGAAATAATTACCGAGAGAGAGAAGAGAGCAGTGGTCCCACTCCAACCGGTGACCGTTTCTAGGCCTTTCGAGCAATGGGGGTTAGATATAATAGGAGAAATTACACCAAGTTCTTCAAAACAGTTGTTACACATTATTTTCATCATCCCTATGACTGTTAATGATGTGAACCTATTTGTTGCCTTTAGAGGGGTCAATAGCCTAAGTTCCTGAAGAAATAAGGAAGAAGAACTTTTCTTGAGAAAATAAGTTGCATTTCCCTTTGTAAAAACCCTATTAAAGAGGATTTTTACATGTTGCACTATATATAGGGTGCGAAAATGCGTCATTTTCGCAGGCTGCACCATAGCTAGGTCACGAAGTGTTCGCAGGTTGCTATATAGGCAGTGTGCGAAAATGCTCGTACGTGGGAAAAATGAGCATCTTCTCGATGCTTCTAGAAAGTGAAACTTCCATGGTGAGGTGGCATCCGAATGGTTTGGATCTTACTCACTTTCATGATTTAGTGGGATCATCCTAACCTCCTCACCTTATCCTCTTCAACTTATAAAAGGATAGGAGCTCTCATGGAGAAGGTTAGCTTTTTGGATTAGCTTGGATTGGATTGAGCTTTGGAGATTGTTAGCTTGGCTAGATGATCCATTTTGTCAAGATAGATTGTGAATATTATCAGATCTATGCTCTCAAAATTCTTGGAGTGGAAGTGTGTGGGGAACGAAGGACAGTTGGAAGGGACCTTACAACATCAAGGCCATGGTTGTAATCTCTCTTTCACATTTAATATGATACAGTAATATGATTCTTTCCTATAAAGCTTGTTGTGTTTTATTGTATGATTCCTTGATCACATACATAGGTTTATATTGAGTTTATGCTATTACTCTCACTTTGGTTGGTTGCGTTCTTTTGTAGGATCATCATTTTATGAGTGTTGGAACAGAGCTAGGATGGCGATGGTGAGAGGAAGCGGTGTTTAAACGGTATGTCACCTATCCCTCTTTAGTTAGTAAATTCAATATTTAAAACTTAAGGAAAGAGTCATGTTCTGGTGTGTTTTGTTCTAGATCTAGGTGGATCTAGGGAGAACAGTTAGTGTCTGCACCTACCAATTTATCCAATAAAAAAATTTGCAACCATACTGGGGAACGAATTGTTTCCTAGTTAGTCTAGTTTCCCTTGCTTTGATTGCTTGATTTCTGGTCTCTAAGTTTGTGGGAGATCCATCCAGACTCTCTGGATCTGAAAGTTCACTTGGACTCTTTGTCCTTTTTCCAAATTCCTTTTGATTACAGACATTCCCGCATTTCACCTGTATACAGCCTGCGAAAAACTTTGATTTTCGCACCTCACTGTTTAAACCAGTGCGACATTTTCACACCCTACCCATTGCTAGCCTACGAAAAATGTTGATTTTCGCATTGTAATATACTGTTGGCTTGCGAACTTGTTTGTAAATTTTTTTTGGATTGGGTCTTGTTATATTTTGATGCCCAGTTTTGCTTTGATCAGCTGGATTGAACTTTTGGAGCCTATATTGATCTGTTTACAGTCTGCTTGACATTCTTTGAGTTGATTTTAGCCATCTTTTCTTTGTTTGGTTTTGAAGGATTAGTCTCTTGCTTTGAGTGTATTTCAATTACAAAGCATGTGTTTTCTTTAGAATTGTTTAGGGAAAGATCAGATTTCTTCTGAATAGTTCGCTTTAAAAGAAAACTTTTAGTTTGGGTTTCTTTTTTTAAGAAAGTTCATTATTGCTTTTAGTGAAATTTTTGAAAGAAAAAGATTTAATTTCTTGTTTTATATTAGATTGGGGGCATCCTTGCATTTGAAGTAGCGAAATTGCATTATTCTTGGAATTTTTTGGTCTTAAATTATGAAAAATTTTCCCCCTCATGGCCGAGGGGGGCCATGGATCGTGTATTGGTGTACAGTATATTTTTCTCATTTCTTAAAGACATTGATATTGATGAGTTTTTTAAAATGTTGGGACATTGTGCATCTTGGAATGATAAATGTTTTCTCCTTCTCATAGCATAGGTCTCATCAAAATGAAAAGATTACATATTCATCTCTTTGCATAACTTTCGAGTCAGTCAAAACACCATATTGTCCACACCATTTTCCTTTTGAGTAACAACAACCTTAAAAATAAAGCGCTTATAAAAATTGATTAGACATTCTTATATTTTCTGGTAGCAAACCTACATTAGATTAGTTGTAGGGCTTTGGAATAGGTGTGAAAGATAATTTTCCAAAGATGCAAACAAACATAGTATCTTGTGATAGGGAGAGTTAAACCCACTTACTACATTTTGTCCTGGGAAGCCCTTCTCACACAAGGGTCAATCACAAGGTCGCATTAAGACTGGCAGAGTTACTCACCCTGTTTTGTTGGTCTTTGTGTAGAGATTGCGCGTATTATGGGGGTCACTTGAAGGTATACCCACAATTATGAGTGGAAGCCTTTCGAGTTGATTTCGAGCTAGATACCCTACCTTTGCGCATGGATCGGACTATCGATTTCTTCCCCAGACATCATTGTAGTAATTGGTAACCTTTGGTGGCCTATCTCTCTAGGTTCTTTACACAAGGTGATTGTGGAGGGGTAAGTCTTCACGGTACCTGGAATCGACATTGGCCAAACTCACTCGGGCTCCTTGGAGGGTATACCTACGATTATGTGTGGGAGATTGCACCAAGGAATAAGTCCGTTAAGCAGGTCGTCAACGTAACTTTTCCACCCCATCTATCTTAGCCCCTTCTTACTTTGTTCCCGCGATGTTGGATTTCACCACCAACTAGTGTGCTCATTGTGAGAAGGTTTTGTTTACTTGTTTGCTTACTAGATTTTTAACGTGTGTTGTTTGTTTTCCCTAGTGGACTCTAGACTGGATCTTTATTTTTATGGCATCAATTCCTAGAATGACCAATGAAGGAACTCCTTTTCCAGGAGAACCTTTTGTTTTTCCTTCTTACGGAAACATTAGTCCTCCTCATATTGCTGCTTTGAGCCTTCCGAGTCTCACAATTGGATTACTGATATGGTTTTTTTCCACTCAGGTAATCCCGAATGTAGTTAGTGCTTCAGTCGCAAGCACTTCCCCCCAAGAGAATCAACCTCATGTTGATCCTTCACCTTCTTCACCAGTAAGGTCTTCTTCGTCTTCTTCGCTTGCAAGGTCTCCTTATGTTTCATCTTCTTTGTCGAGTGAAAGTTCTGAAGCTAGTAACCCGGTGAATAAAAAGAAGAAGAAAAGAAATATTAAAAAGAAGAAAAATAACCAAGGGTCAAAACCTCCAACCACTGTCAAACATGTTGGAAAACAACCAGTTACTGTTAATCGTGTTGGGAGTGTTGATGATGTCAAGATCACCCAAACAACTCGTAAGCCCAAGCACCCTTGCAAACTTTGTAAGGGTAGCCATCTTCTTAAGGATTGCCCTAGTCTATCCAAGGTTATAGAAGTATGGTCTACACACCCTGACCAACCCATGTCGTCAGCCTCTGAACAACATGTTGATGACCCCCCATCAACCAATCATGATAGGATTGGGAACAAGAAAAGTAGAGTCAATTTTTCGTGCATGTTATGCAAAGGGAGTCATCTCACTCACCTTTGCCCTCGCATGGATGAAGCCTCGAAATTACTAGAAGACATGACTATTTCACAGCCTCAACTTCCAGCTGCTTATCGCAAGCTTACTCTTGACCCCCCTATAATTGATGGAATGATCACTTTGGTCCCTTCACCGGTCAATCTGGTTGATCATGTCGTCAATATGGTCATGTCCTTAGTTGAACCAGTTGACAAAGTGGTTGATCTGATACCATCCTCGGTCAATCCCGCTCTCCCCTCAGAGAGTGAAACTAAAGTGGTCAATTTGATCCCATCCTCGATCGATCCCACTCTCCCGTTAGAAAGTGTCACCCAAGTGGTCGCTCCATTTCCATCTGTCGACCCCATTCTCCCCTTGGAGAATGAAGCCCAAATGGTCGATTTGTTCTCGTCATCGGTCAATACTACTCTCCCGCTAGAGAGTAAACTCGATAATGCCCATGTTTTTCTCGTTGATACAGAATCTACCATGCCAGGGGTTATTCCTCCTTCTCCCATGGAACCCCTCCAAGTAATGAGGCCATCCATTTTGATTGGGGTGTGCTAACTGGACCTCATCTTCCCTCTCACATTCCTTTCCAGATTACAGTACAGGTTTGTGGTTGAGACGTTCCTCAGACATTGATAGATGAAGGTGCGTCCGTTAGTATTTTGTCCTATTTTGCTTGGCAAGCTTTTGGTTTTCCTCAGCTTGTGCTAGTTACGCAAAATCTGTTAGCTTTTAACAGAAGAACTAGTCAACCTTTAGGGACCCTTCCTCATTTTCCTATAACTTTGGGAGGGAAAATTCTCTTTATTGACGTCATGGTAGTCCAAGACCCCTTGGATTTCGCTTTACTCCTTGGGTGAGATTATGTCTATGCCATGAAAGATATTGTGTCTGCTCTTTTTCGTGTGATATCTTTCCCTCACGATGGACGAGTTGTGACTGTTGATCAACTTTCATTCATTGACTCCGAATGGATTGTCTCCCTAAATGGTTCTTATATGCAGACGGTATCGTCCCCACCCCAGGTCAATTATGTGGCATTGTCGCCCATGGCTTCAACTTATGATGACTTAGATATAGTAGTTGACATGGTGATCTCTTCGATAGGGTTGTTAGAGCCTGATCTCTTTACTCCTGTCGCAACCCTCGACATGGTGTCCTTCCAGAGTGTGTTTCTTCCTTCCAGTGAAGACCTCTTGGAAGCCATGACCGAGTTTTATCCCTTGACATGGTGTCATTCCGGAACGTTGTCCTCTTATAATCCATGATCAAGAAGAGAGTTCCGAGGATAGTTTTTGCATCTCTGTGGCAACCTCGTTAAAAAATGAAACAGAGGTATATGAGCATAATTTTCTGATTTCAAGCTCGTTAAAAAATGAAACCAGACTTGAGCATAGTTTTCTAATTTCAAGCTCATTAAAAAATGAAACCACTTACGAGGATAGTTTTTTCGTCTCTGTGGAAACCTCGTTAAAAAATGAAACAGAGGTTATGAGCATAGTTCTTGTTTCTATGTCAAGCTCGTTAAAAAATGAAATAGTTTTCCCCCTCTCTATTTGAGTCAAGTCCTTCGTCTAGTATTTGAAGCTTCATTTCATTCTCCTTTGCAGTTGGATGAAACGAAGCTTGGGGGGCATTTGCCTCAGCCTCTGGACTTCATGCTGAAGTTGAGCCGCTAGCTTCTTAAACTAGGGACTAAGTACCAACCATCCTTGTGTTATGCATTGGGAAGTCCAAGCATAGTTTTCTATGGTTCAAGCTTGTGTAAAAATGAAACCACCTGTCTCAAGCACAGTTTCCTCTGGTTCAAGCTTGTGTAAAAATGAAACCAGGTCCAAGCATAGTTTTGGCTAGTTTTAAAGCTTATGTAAAAATGAAAACAATCCCGAGCTTAGTATTTGTCCTTTCTCATGCTCGTAAATACATGAGAATAAGTTACCGAGCTTAGTCTTTGTTCTTTCTTGTGCTCGTAAATTAATGAGAATGTAACCGAGTATAATTTTATCACTTTTTCGGACTCGTAAAGGTTATACGAAAAAGGAACCCCCTGGAGTTCCCTTTAAACTCTTTTTAGACTCTCTAAACATGAAAAGATTGTTGAGAGATCTTGTTATTTTCACGCTCGTAAAAGTATTTGAAGAAAACGTTCGATGAGCGATAGTTTATCACTTTTTCGGTCTCGTCGAACTAATTTACGAAAAAGGAACTAGGAGAGTTCTCTTTAAGTGTTTTTTAGACTCTATAAACATGAAAAACCCCTGAGTTTTCTTTCTTTGGACTCATAAAACAAACATTGAAAGGCCCATGTGGGACCGAACCACTCCTTCCTAGGGTTCATTAAACATACTCTGAGGGACTCATTCGAAGGATGAGCTTACATTTCAAGCATATGTTATCCTCCTCAATCTTGTGTAAAAATAAAGAGGTACTCGCCAGAAATGGTGGGGGGGAAATTGGGAAAGAAATGTATCTAAACCTGTATTCCATGGAAGAGTTGCCTTTGGACATGACACCCTTTCACTCAATTTGTGTCTAGGTTGGAAAATTTTGCTCGTCTCTTGGTCATACTCCTTTATAAGATTACAAATTGGTATGTGATCCATGTTGTTGAGTCAGTTTTTCCAAGACAGTTGTCGTGTCATCAATATGTTCAAAAAGAAGTTCAACCCAGAAATCCTTCTATTGCGTCAGCCATTTCTGCAGTCCTTAAGCCTTCTGTTACATCGACCATCCCTGAGTCAGTCATGAATCACTTGTTACTCTGATCTACATCAAATCTTGTTACCTGTTTCGTGTCATTGATGGGGGATACATTAAGGCCCTTCTGTGACGAGTCTTTTCCTGTCGACTTCAACTCATTATCCAGGAATTAGAATTAGAAACCAATTGGTACCTTGGAACTTGCATGCCTCAATGCCAGGTTTCCTCGCTTTCGACAATGAGTTTTCATCATTGACCCCTAATCGAAAGATTCCATCGAGTGTTCGACTTCAGCTCATTAATTCACATTCGTTGGATTGTACTAAAGTACCTTGGGAGTCATTGACATTAGTGGTGATTTCACTTGCATTTGTTAATGGTATACACTAATGACCGGTAATCAAGTGGTTTCTACCATGTTCAACTTCAACACATGTATTCACATGGTTAGATTCGTACTATAGAGTGGTGGAGATGAAGACCCTGGATATTTCTGACAGATCCAAGTTGCATTGGAGTATATTCAGTATATTGTTACATAGATCCACATTGTATTTCTGGTGGCTATGTTCAAATTTGAGTCTTTAACACATAGATCCACAGTGTATTTTTTGTGGCTATGTTCAAATTTGAGTCATATTGGCATGGATCCATAGTGTATGTTTGGCGGCCATGACCTGTCTTACTTGACATGAATCTTCACATGTCAACATTTATGCTCTGAGTCATTTGTATTCTAAGTATGGGAATGCCTACCTCAGTGATGATATATTATTGTATTGTATTTCCTTGTTTGTTGGTCGGTTTCCGACCAACTGTTCCTTGTTCCCTACACACACTCGACAAAGTATTTCAGCTATCACTATGTTCTAACTTCATACTTTGGGGGGCTCTCTGTTACACATTATTTTCGTCATCCCTATGACCGTTAATGATGAAAACCTATTTGTTGCCTTCATAGAGGTCAATAGCCTGAGTCCTGAAGAAATAAGGGAGAAGAACTTTTCCTGAGAAAATAAGTTGCATTTCCCTTTGTAAAAACCCTATTAAAGAGGATTTTTGCATGTTGCACTATAGCTAGGGTGCGAAAATGCCTGATTTTTGTAGGCTGCACCATAGCTAGGTCCCGAAGTGTTCGCAGGTTGATATAAAGGTAGGGTGAGAAAATGCTCATACGTGGGAAAAACGAGCATCTTCTCGATGCTTCTAGAAGGAGAAACTTCCATGGTGAGGTGGCATCTGAATAGTTTGGATCTTACTCACTTTCATGATTTAGTGGGATCATCCTAACCTCCTCACCTTATCCTCTTCAACTTATAAAAGGAGAGGATCTCTTATGGAGAAGGTTAGCTTTTGGGATTAGATTGGATTGGATTGAGCTTTGGAGATTGTTAGCTTGGCTATATGAGCCATTTTGTCAAGATAGATTGTGAATATTATCAAATCTATGCTCTCAGAATTCTTGGAGTGGAAGTGTGTGGGGAATGAAGGAAAGTTGGAAGGGACCTTACGACATCAAGGCCATGGTTGTAATCTCTCTTTCACATTTAATATGATACAGTAATATGATTCTTTCCTATAAAGCTTGATGTGTTTTATTGTATGATTCCTTGATCACATACATAGGTTTATATTGAGTTTATGTTATTACTATCACTTTGGTTGGTTGCATTCTTTTGTAGGATCATCATTGTATGAGTGTTGGAACGGAGCTAGGATGGCGATGGCGAGAGGAAGCAACGTTTAAACGGTATGTCACTTATCCCTCTTTAGTTAGTAAATTCAATATTTAAAACTTAAGGAAAGCGTCATGTTCTGGTGTGTTTTGTTCTAGATCTAGGTGGATCTAGGGAGATCAGTTAGTGTCCACACCTACCGATTTATCCAATAACAACAGCATAATTACATACTTACTTACATCAATTACTTCACAAAATGGGCAGAGGCCATCCCTTTGACTCATGTAAACAAGAAGGTGGTAATCAAATTCATAGAACAACAACTAATCACAAGGTTCGGTGACCCTTCTGTTCTTTTTTTTGATAATGCAACTTATTTTTCTTCCACCTTATCAACAGATTTTTCCCTAGACAAAGGAATCATAATTAGATACTCTGCAAATTATTATCCACAGGGAAACGGAGTGGCAGAATCAACTAATAAGAACCTAGTGAGGATATTGAAGAAAACAGTTGCATACAACCAGAGGAATTGGCATAATCTAATCCATAATGATTTATGGGAAGATAGAGTTACACCCAAGGAGGCTATAGGGAATTCCCCATACTTTCTAGTATACGGGCAGGAAGCCATTCTCCCGAACGGGTTATATCTTCCATCTCTTCAACTTGCTCAGGATTCCAGAGGCCAACCCTCCTCAATATTACAACAAAGAATTGACACCCTGGTCATGTTAGAAGAAGAAAGGGAGAAAGATAAGTCAAATTTCATAGCCCAACAGCAGATAGTTAAAAGATGGTTTGATAACCATAAGGCTAAAGAGAAGAATTTTGAAGTAGGAGACCTAGTCCTGAAGTGGGACAGAGCAAATGAGCCTAAAGGAAAACATTCTAAGTTTCAGAATCTATGGCTCGAACCTTTCAAGGTGGCTGAGAAGATTGGGTTAGGCACATATCGACTACAGAATCTGAGGGGAGAATATGACACTCTCTCAGTAAATGGCCAAGCCCTCAAACAATATTTTCATTAAAAAACAAACAAAAAACATTTGTGTTCATTTTTTAGGCATCAATTTATATTTTTGCAGTTATACTTTTTTTTTGTCTTTTGTGATCATGATTCTGAAATTTTGAAAGATTGTGTTGAGAAAGACGATGGTTGACCTCAAATCATGCGATAAACCGAACTCTCTTCCTAACTCTTCGCTCACATACAAACACAAGAAACGTTGAAGAACATGTGGTTGCTTCAAGGGATTCTCTTTCTAACCTGCGTAGATGAACAACTTTGGAGAAGTGTGAAAGTGTCTGCTTAGTGGTTTGGTAAATACCTTAAGGGAAAGAAGGAAGGATAGAAAGGACTACATGCACCTTAGAGACAAAGCTAGTGAGTTTTACCTTAGCCACCTCATATTTTTTGCGAATAACAGGCGTCCTCCTTTCCCACTCGCTCAAGGCATTTTGTCGAAGTAAAAGTCAATTATATAAAATGAGCACACAGTAGGAGAGGGTATGAAGATATCTATGGCGGGGATATTGACGCTCACTGGCAGTGGAGCAAGGTCTGTGATGTCGGGGTGACTTCATCGGGGCTATGGACGCTCGCTGGCAACAGAGCAATACCGTAGTAAATGAATGAAGGTATATAAAAGGCCTAGTGCCAGTGAATGTTTTACTAGAATCTTGTCAAAAGAAGGCGTGAGTCAAGGTTATAGGAAAAGAAGGTGAATAAAGGTTAAAAAAACCCACAGGCAGGCCCTGATGCATCAACCAGGGAAATTCCAAATGCAAAGGTAAAAGAAGCTCTAATGAAAACTAGTTAAGTTCTTAATCATCTTTTGCATCAGCCGAGCCCGAGGAAGGAACACATTTTTTTCTTTCTACTATTAAGTCAACATTTGTTGAGCACTCAACACACCCTAAAAACCCTTTGTCAATTTTCCACTTTTTGGGTACCACTTGATCTTTGCACTGTCTGAATTTGATTTTCCTTTTGAGAAATTTTTTGTCTTCAATTGTTCTCTTGACTCTCATCAGTTATTCAGGTTTGTGCAACTCTAATAAAATCCATGAATTAAAAAGTCTTAACACTTAAACAAGAAATCAACAGCCAAAACACTTCACCCGATGCGCTCAAAGATTCAGCATCGAAAGAAATTAAAGGGTGAAAAGGAATCACACGGAAAACCTCAGTCGTCGAGCATCGATTTTCACCAGTATCGGTGAAAGGAATTTTTTGTTTCACGACAAGTATCACATATGGAGATCGCCAATAGTCGATCCCCTTCGGCATCGATAAAAGGTGAGGGGAGTAACGTTTAAAAGGTGAAGAGACGATATCACCGATAACTGATACCTGACGCGCTTGTCGGAATCGGAGAAGATCGAATCACGACGAACATTGTGACCACGCTGAGGAGTTTCCCCGATCACCGATTCCCGAAGCGCTTCAGCATCAATCATTTTTCAAAGATGTTAAACCAAGGGAAAATACGTGATAGGTTTATCCCTGATCGTCGATCCTCGATACCTTTTCAGCATCGGCGATCCCAAGATTAGTTTAAGAATGTACAACTTGAAAAAAAAGTCCGGACTCTGACTAATACTCATAAGTTAATTCATCAGTCTTCATTGCCACGTATCCCAAGTCAGTTTCACTACGTCAGCACTGTACGATGAAATCAATCGGCGTCAGATTTTTTCGCAGAAGGATATCAATGAGAACATCCATAACACATTTGTCAATCCCCGATCTGCCCACTAGAAAAGCGACATGATGGGATGTTTTAGCACTAGATACGTTTAGATTTAGAGCATTTAAGGAACCAATTAATTCCAAATATCGCATTAGTTTTCACTTCGTGTGCGAATAAAAAGACCATTTGAAATTACTAATAGAACACATCACCCTCCACACCTCCGTCATCAACCCTCGATGAATTAAATTGCAGAGATTCAGCGGTATATTTGTTTGAATTTCACTCATCAGCTGAATTAATTGTTTGATGCGACACAGTAAGCTCTTCCCAGTTTAAATTCTCTTGAGCCATTGTAAACAAGACCATTTTGCGTGAAAATGAGTTTCAGATCATCCATAGGAGCAAGCCAAGCAATTCAAAATCTTCTGAGATCCCATGAGTATCAAACAACAAATTTTAGCAAGCATTATAGGTATGTACCAGTCTGTATTTTCTGTGTTTTCACTTCATATATATACATTTCTATCCAATGTCACTTGGTACACAGTACCTAAAAGATTTTTTCGACTGCAGGAATAATGCCTCCAAGAAAACCAACCACCAAGCGATCCCCAAGAGCACCAAAGCTAAAGGAACCAGAGGTAGGAGAAGGCTCTTCCCCAACGGTCGCGAAATAATTAGAATTTGCCCCAAGGTCGGAACCAGTCATCAGGACATCAACCAAGAAGTCTTTCGCTCAACCTACGGCATTTTGAGACACAGAGGCAAACACAGGGGGCAAGGCAGCACTCCTGCACTGGAGAGAACTCTTAAAGAAGATAAACCAGGAAGAATTCCCAAAATATATCCCGCACAATGACCCCGATATGAGAAAGCTCAATGATGAAGTTTTCCCAAACATTAGAAGATCATACTTTCACATGGTGGCAAGCAGAAATCCAATGTTCCCATGCATAGAACTCCTAAAGTGGCTCATCGACCACACGGACACACAAAAATGTTTGATTAACGACGTCAATGGTGAGTCTGCCAGGGTTTTCCTTCCGGTAGAGGTGTAGAGTTATTACAAGCTTAGAGACCGGGAGGAGCGACTGAACATTGATTTCCTTGTAAACTTCTACGAGCGCCACAACACCGGTTGGGTGATGACTTCATGGTGGAGGGAAGATAAGAATTACACCAATCGGACCTCTGACTTGTACCATATGGATAAATTAAGGGAGCTATGTATCTATCTAATGGCCCTCATCTGTCGGTTGTATGGCGAGAAGGATTGTTCCAGGTTTTCAGAGGCATGGATGCCTCTAGCTTACACAGTGGCCATTTCTGGGAGATATTTCAACTTGGGAGCCATCATTTTAAATCAGCTGAGCATCTGCATACAACAGGCTCGGATGCCAAAAGAAGGAGAGACTCCAACCTTTTACATGGATTCGTATTTACTAGAAGTCATGTGCGCCAGAAATGTCTTTGTCGGCATGAACTTGAGCTGGCATACCTCAGAACTCCTGGTCCACGTTTAATTCGGCATTTTGTGGGAGAACAGGTACAAAAAATACTACTCCCTCATTTGTGATGAATTCATCGCACGCATTCATTTCATTATTTTCAAGAAAGAGTGTCCAAGACTATCGACTGCGGCCAAAAAGGTGATAGAAAAACTCGACCACTGGTATCTGGATGAATGTGATACCTACATTAGGGTATTCGGGGCCACTGGAGCACCTCATCTCCTACCAGCACATGTCCTCGAACGGCTTGTTGTGGGGGAAATTTTCTACCAGACCATCCTGCAAGGTTACAACGCTACTCTCGTGAAAGATAAGAAGCAGGCATTTATACCCTATGGATTCCATATAGGGTTCTACCTAGTAAAAGACATTGTTCAAGCTAAGCAGGAAGGACTAGGCCAATTGCAGTTCCGCTTCTAGACTGACCGTTTTCTCAAACATGACCCAAGGGGTTTAGTCTTGAAGCATGCATCGCAAGTGTCGTCTTCTTGGCCTTATGCCCATGACAAGTTCGAAGATGAGGTCTTCACCAAAAATGCTCAGGATTGGGATGAAGTCGTTGTAAGTATGGTTGACCCTAAGATGACCAGGTTCAAATCCATGATCCTGCATGAACAGGCAACAATCCTAGAACAATTGTCTCAAGGGTCCCTGAGGTCCAAAGAATAAATGATAGCAGCAGAAGCCCCCGAGGTAGTGGTCGAAACAACATAAATTCCCCAAGTAACCCCGATGCAAGATAGAAGTTCCCCCAAGGATTAGGATGCGCGGGAGAGGGATTTACTCATGTTATAACATGCGCAACGGATAATTGATCAATTGCAAGATGACTCGGACATCATAAATATGCCAAGGTTTCCTGCCAACAACCCAGATGAAAGCCAGACGAGACCAAACAGCCTTGAATTCAAAGACCTTGATGAAATTACTAAGTTAGACGACCCTGAATTCACAACGCCACCGGTCGGATCGCTGACAAGCGTTTTGGCTTAGCCAGGGACCATCAAGGCGTCACAGAGGACTAGTTCATCAAACCCCTTAAGTGAGATGATAAAGATATATGACGATGATGAGAGCCCAGAAGTATCTCTTGTGACCCCTGTGCATATCGAAGAAGAAAATGGACCAGAGAAGATATCTTCCCCTCTTCCCAACGCCCAAATTCAGGAGGTTCCACAGAAAGAACAAGAAGTTGAGAGTGTCCTTGACACTAATCTGCTTGATGTTCTAGAGACCCAAGAAGACAGCCTGAAGGATGATTCTGGGTCAGACGAGCCAAAGGAAGAAGCCCCATAGCAGGAAATCGACGTCTCAATGACGGATGAACAAGTAAGTATCGAGTCTATCCCTGACACCTCTATTTCAATCAGTACTCAAACCCCCGATGAGCGACAAACAGAAGCCAGGCCTTCGGAGAACAAGGAGGAAACTCAAGAACCCAGTTTGGAACAAGTATATACCATCGGAATTATGGGAAACACACTCACATGCGGGAATCAACAGATCGAACCTGTGGATGAAGTAGCCGGCATAGATGCTATAGATTATGATCGGAAAAGGAAGGCTATCGTCCAAAGAACCACCAAGAAGAGGAGGATCACTCTAGATCGCTCCATCCTCATCAGTACAGAGGAACATCTAATCAACACAGAGCATGCTAAAACGTCTGAACTCATCGGCGTAGGGATGGCGATCACAGATGCCACTCTGGACAGAGCTAAAAGAGATGAAGAGGAGTTGGTCATTTCCCTGAAGGAATTGGAACATTTGCACCAATTGGAGAAATACTATCAGGACACCACACAGGCCGCGGTGTTTCTAAGGAGCGTGTTTCAAGAGGCCTACAGCAAGTTCGCAGATGAGCGGCACCTATTCACTGCAAGGATAGTCGAGCTCCAGGAAGACACCCTCATGGAACTTGAGACATGGAAAGATATGGAGCGGTGGTATGAGAAATCGCAGCAAGCCGTGGAGATAATCGACTACATTGGTGTAGTCCAACAAGGCTGAGATATAAAAGAACACAACATTCAGGTGTTGAACGAAAGCAGTCTTGATCACATAAGGAAATCGATCGAGTATTGGGAAAAAATGGCTCGGGAACCTCACCAAGAAATCCAAGAGAAATGGGCCATGTGCGAGAAAAAATGGATCAAGATCAATCAGGTGATGAAAGACATCGGACTCCTCGAGTTTGGCACACCTGATGACTTTTTCGACTTGTGCAACATAGTCAAATCGCACATTGAGAAAGGCTCAGCATGGGCCAAAGAAATAGCAAATCTGGCAGACATGGCTCCAGGGCAGGTGTGATAGTTTATGGAACACCCAATCAAAGCTTGGGCTATGCTCCAATAGTTAAGTGCCAGTCTAGTCAAGTATTGGGCACATGTGGTAGAGATAAGAGAGATTTACGCGGCCCAGATGGAACAACATAGATTCCCATACACCAACACCTGCAAGGAGTTGTTCATCAAGTGGTCGGAGTACGAGAAGAGTCACCCTCTTAAGTGATATCTTGAGATGACTCTTATACAAACTAATAGGAGATAACGCCACTTGGCGAATTTTGTTTTACTTATCTACACCTTAGCCATTATTTTTAGTTAATTTTATGTTATAAATAGGAGCATCGACCGATTAGTTAAGGGTTGATGGTTGTTGCAATAAAATCTCATTGTTGGTTTTGTTAAGAACTATTTCGAAGCTGCCTTTAATTGAGAAGTCCTTTTGTCCTAGAGACAAGTTTATGTTTTCATCAAATGCGTGTATGATTGGATGTGGAGAAGATTTTTTTCCTATCTCGTCTAATGAATGGATGCAGTAACAAGTAAGAGCTATTAAATCTATTGATAATTTATCCGATGCAATGTTTTATAGTTCTTTCTTTAATGATGAAAATGAATCATTGTGTTATTATGTAATGGATGATCAAAGTTAAGTGAATTATTTTACTTGCCATTGTTTATCGCATGCATGTTTTCCTCTGATAATTTGTATCTCAGTCAGTAATTGGAATACTCACACGGTTAACGTATTAGTACTAGGCCTATGGTAGATGATCATTTCTTGCATGATAGAGTAAAGTTTTATCCCAAGCTCAGCCTCTTCTCCAACAGTTTAGTTTGTTCCCACTTTGTCACCTAGTTGGTTTATATCGGATTTATCTTATATTAGTCCTACCTAAGAGAAAAACATAAAAAAGAGAACATCTAAACCGAGGGAGAAAGCCTTCGCAAGAAAACATAAATCCCATCGATTAATTGGTCGGATCATAAGATCTGTAGAACCATTCCACCATTAAACATTGCATAGTTTGATTGGGCCTCGGTGGCAGGTTTGGTTCCTGCTATTGAGTTAAAGGGATTTAGGACCCATCAACAACAACAACACACACACACACATATATATCCCTTCTCTCTCACACCACCCCTCCCACTATTTGTCCTGCTCTTCTCCATCCCCGCCTCTCCCTCTACCCCTCTCTCCCTTCCTCCTGTTGATATTTTATGTAATTTCAGAAGTTATTCCTAAGTGTAATTGTATTGGTTATTCCTAAGTGTAATTGAAAAGGTTTATTGATAAGTAATGTATTTTAGGTATTTTAAAGTATAAATAAAGGTTATATCGAATCATTTTGATCATTCATTGAATATAAGTACAAGAGAGTAGTACACACTTATCTAGGATGCTATTCTTGGTTCATTTTTGGGACTCTTTGGTCTTGATTTCGTCAAAGAGCATTGTATGGCATTGTACATGTTGGAGGAATCTATATTGAGGAAAGTTTGCAGGTTTTTCTCCCCCCTTGAGGTTTTCCTTGAGGATATATCTTATTGTTCTATGGATATCTATCTTTCAAATTTGATCCTTTTGCATATTAAATAATAATAAAAGAATATAATACTTTAATTGTTGGAAAAACAATAAGAAATCAACATGGTATCAGAGCAGGCTTGAAAAAGAAGATTTTCTGCGGATTTTTGGAAGTGTTTTGGAAAACTAACTTCATCTTCCTAGGAAGGATGACTATCGGTACCAAAATTGACGAGAATATGGAAGGAGAATAAAACTTTGGAGCATGGAAGTAAGGCCTCCTTTTGGAAGAACATGATTTAGAAAGATTTGTTGAGGAGGAAGTTCCAGAACCAGAGGAAGATGATGCCAAGGCAAAGCATAAAAAGAACCAGGCCATGGCTATGAGGATTATTGCAGAATCAATCAAGGATCATCTGATCTATCATGTTTATCCATTAAAATATTCGAAGAAGATGATGGATGCATTGAATCGGTTATTTGAAGGAAAAAACATCCACAGAAGGATGAAATTGAAGACCCGGATGAAGAATGTGAAGTTTCAAGATTCAGATTCCATTCACTCTTACTTCTCGAGAGTGAACCAGATCAAGGAACACAATGAAGCTATTGGAGACAATGTTGACAAAGTAGAAATGGTGATGACCACCTTGAATGATCTCCCAAGGTCATGGGACTCATTCAATAAAGGAATATGCTCAAGGTGGAAGCTAATCAAGTTTAGCAGATTATGGGAAGATTGCACTCAAGAAAAAGCAAGGTCGGTAGCAAGAGAAGAGAAATTGAGGGATGATGAGAAATTGAGAAATTTGCGCGGGGGGGG
>ML787242.1:62333-75197 GCA_009831015.1 Picea engelmannii
ATTTTGTGTTAACAGAAACGTTCACGTATTTATGTTCCTAATAGTGTGCATGTGCTTTAGGAACATGTCTGTGTTCCTAAAGCGTGTGCGCATTATTTTAATTTCACCTTTTTTAGGAACGTGTGCACATTCCTAAACACATGTTTCTCAGGAATGCACACACGTTCTTAAGAATGCACACATGTTCCTAGGAACGTGCCTACATAGCTCTATGAGTGGAGGTTCAGGGTTTGTTGAACCTGTCACATCAGGAACACATGTGCATTCCTAGAAACATGCACATGCACACTTTCCTGTGGGTGCATGTTCCTACTCACCTCGTTGCCACCTTATCTTCCACCAACTTCGTGCACTCACCCATACCCGTGCAGAGGTGTGGACAAATAGTCAAAGAAAAAGTCTCTACATGCGATTAGTTTTTCAGTTGACCAAAATTGTATTTGTTTTTTTCATAGTTTAAGTCTCCGCACATACAATGCACGGGTACGGAGCCATGTTGTATGGAAATATACATGTGCAAAAGTCTCTGCACATAAGCAGTAGCAGCGGATTGCTTAATTATTTAATATTAAATATTTAATAACTAATTAATAATAATATTAAATAATTAATAATTATTTAATAAATCAAACATTGCATATTGCGCAAATTGTACATTAATAACAATACCATGCCTATGCAAGGATATACCTGTGCGGAGGTGCAAACAAATCATCAAAGCAAAAGTCAAATTGTTATAGCAAAAGTCTCGGCACATACGATGTACAGATACATAACCATAATGTGTGGGGGTATACCTGTGCAAAAGTTTCAGCACATAATAGAGTGTATTGCACATTGCAATATTAAATAAATAATAAGTAATTAATTATTTAATATTAAATAAATAATAAATAATATTAAATAATTAATTATTTAATAAATTGCACATTGCAAATTAATAAATAATACCATACCGTCCCCGAGGTGTAGGACAGTCGGTGACGGAGTGTGTTGTTAAGCCACTCTGTGTTGTTAAAGTCACCGGTTCGAAACCTGCGGGGACAAAAAATCCAACCATGTTAAGGGTTGGTGTGGCTCAGGCCAGGTGCGATCCCCGAGTGATTTTGACGGCTTAGATGCCCCTGAGTCGCGGTTTCTCAAGCCACAGGTTAATCGCGTAGCCAACAGGTTCCACACAAATTAACAAACAAAAAATAAATAATACCATACTGCGAAGGTGCGGACAAATCGTACATAAGCAGTAGCCCATTGCACATTGCAATATTAATTAATTAATAAATAATTACTTGTTTTTAAATAATATTAAATAATTATTTAATAAATTGCACACTGCATATTGTGCATTGCACATTAAGAAAGAAATATATGTGTGGAGGTGCATTGCACATTAATAAATAATACCATACCTGTGAGGGGACATATATGTGCGGAGGTGCAGACAAATATTCAAAACAAAAATCTCTACAGATACCTTGTACGAATACAAAACCATAGTTGTGAGGGAATATGTATGTGCAAAATCCTCCTAAAAAAAATAATAATAATAAATAATACCATACCTATGTAGGGAAATACCTCTACAGAGGTGCGGACAAATCGTGAAAGTCTCTGCACATATGATGTACTAGTATGAAACCATGTTGTGCGGGGATATACCTGTGCAAAAGTATCTACACATAGCATTGCACGTTACAATATTAAATAATTATTAATTATTTAATTATTTAATATCAAATAATTAACAAATAGTTAATAATTAATTAATTAATATTACTAACTAATTATTAATTAATTAATTATTTAATAAATTGCACATTAATAAATAATACCATACATATGGGGGTGTACTGAGGTGTGGACAAGTGTTCAAAGCAAAAATATCCGCACATACAATGTTTTACTAAGTTTTACTCTACATTGAACAATTTTTTTTTTCTTATTTTACAAAGTTTTATGCTAATTGTTTTTACTTTATTCTTATCATTGTCCTCTTTGCATAGACAATAATGTTTTTTTTTTCTTTATTATATGAATTATCTTCTCACAATTACTTTATTCTTATCATTGTCCTCTTTGCATAGACAATAATGTTTTTTTTTTTCTTTATTATATAAATTATCTTCTGACAAAGACTATTCATTATCTATACATCTAGTTATACTAAGTTTCATTGTTCAATGTATAGTTCCCAGACTGCGCGCTGCCATGCGAACCATTTTTATCTTCATCATATATTGAAAATTTTATGGTTAAAATTGGCTTGAAAAACACACAATTATTTCTCTAGAAATCGTTTTGGATGACTTGCATGCATTGCAACTTTTTTATCTTCAACATTTCAGTGTAGAGAGGATAATCACATACCACAAAACTTGCTTGGTCTTTTGGTGCTTTGCAAGAAATGACTGTGTTATCTAGGAGATTGCTTAAGAGCTAGGAATTAAGATCTCACAAAAGGAAAGAAAGGATAAGAAGAAAGAGCACATCATTAAGCATGAATGAGATATCACATTTTCCTTTTAAAGAGAAATGTTCTGCATGCAATGCCAACCACTATGAAAACAAACCACTGAGCTTAAGAAGAAGATTGAAATTGTTGGGTTATGGACCTAAGAGCCAAATCGTTAGGTTTGGTCAACTACGCCTTGTGAATTGAAAGATTTTATTGTTGTGTAGTGGAAGCAAAAACATTACACAGTTTAACTAATCTACATCTACAGCAGAAAACAAAATATCAACAGCAAACATACAAAGATTACATAATGATTTACATGGTAAAACCCTTAGCATAGAACATCCACGGTACAATGGCAACTGGTATTCTTATTGCTTAACCATGAAGATTTACAATACAACCCAGGAGCAGGTTTGCAGCCTTGATTCAATATCTTCCTCTAAGGGCAACATGTTTAAACCATTTCTCCCATGGTTACTTAAACTGTTTGCATTCATTACAAAACTGCTACAGAACTGCTGAATCCTATTTTTCTAAATAGTTTTAACAATATATTGTTGGAGAAACCACAGTGACCCAACTTGACTAATTTAGAAGAATTAGTTGTCACATTTCAACATTTACTTGCATGATATTTTTTCCAAGAAAGGAAACGAACTGCTGAATCTTATTTTTCTAAATAGTTTTAACAATATATTGTTGGAGAAACCACATTGACCCAACTTGACTAATTTAGAAGAATTAGTTGTCACATTCCAACATTTACTTGCATGATATTTTTTCCAAGAAAGGAAACGAACTGCTGAATCCTATTTTTCTAAATAGTTTTAACAATATATTGTTGGAGAAACCACAGTGACCCAACTTGACTAATTTAGAAGAATTAGTTGTCACATTCCAACATTGAATTAGTTGTCACATTCCAGCATTTACTTGCAGGATATTTTTTCCAAGACAGGAAACTGAAATCACTGAGTTTGATGTCTTAGATGGCACATCACTGGCTTGGATAGGTTGTTTCCTCTCAGAGGTGATCGATTTTCCTATGTTGAGAATTTTTTCAAGAATAGACATTAAAACGAAGATATTCTACTGCCCATGAATAGAAAATTATCTGGGTTTCAGTTCTTACTTGCTAAATCGTTTGGGTCAAGAGGCACACCGATATCCAAGGTGGCTATTTCGTTGAGTTCAAGGTTTGTTGGGAATGAATGTCACAAACTTCACTTGGGAATGAATATAACATGCATCTCCAATGCATGAGTCATCCAAGGCGAGGATTTCCTTTGTTGGGTTATTTTGCTGAGAATCGTCACCAAAACCAAGTGCCACTCTATCTAGAAATAATCGAATCACTAAGTTGAAGAGCTCAAAGGGAAATCATTGACTTCAAAGGTACAAGTTATGCAAATAGGGAGATTCTATTTTATTGGGTAGTTTGCCAATAGTTATTAGTAAACTAACATGCACCTGCCCCGGTATATCTGATCACTAATTTAGATATTCGCTCAGCATGAAAGGTGAGTGATTTCACCTACAGGACAGTCTAGCCCAAAATAAAATAAAAATAGAACTTTCCAGAATACCAAATAAAATTGTTAAGTCAACTCCATGTGCACCCGATCACTGAGTCCGCGTGATGTAGATTTGCTCGGTTGAGTGTTGGCTTAGTATAATATAAGCAATGGAACATGTTTGGCTTGCTCGATAACATAGAAAACGATTAGTTGCATGGAATACCTGGTTTCCGATTCAAAACTGTTAAAACAAAAAGAAACATGATATGAATTTAATTTAAAAACGGGATTTCCTAAGAGGAAAATGTCATGAGGTAGAATGAATGTGGGGATTATAAGAATATTCTATTCTAAACGTTTAATCTTTTGGTTTTTTTGTTTTAATATATTTTCTAATCAATTTTCCTTGAAATTTAGTCAGCAATTGTTGGAATTGCAAATTGAGTCTTTACAATTCAAGTGTTTCAAGGGTTTCTTAGCATTACAGGTAAGGATGGCTTCTGATAAGGAGTTTAAACATTTTATCATTTGGCATTTTTCAATGGAATTCTGTGATACAATTTTTTATGAAATTCTTTATTTTCAATTGTTTAAATTGGATTTTTTGAATGTATAAATGAACATGAACAATTTAACATACCTAAAACCACTCTTAATTTTCAAAACAACATTGTCTTCCTTTTCATAGAATAACCTTTATAAAAAAAAATCAAAATCATTTTATTTAACACTCAAATTTCCTGATCCCTGACATAAATCTTGTAAATCTCCTCCTCATCAGCCCTTGTTATCAAGTATCACAGGTGCAAAAGTTTCAACTTTTATTATTTTTCAGTAGAGTCCTAGACATGAGATCCCTACTATTTCATGCACACAATAAGCATGGAAATAATATAAATCATTCAAAACTCTTTCACAAATAAGAAAAGGAACACATTCAATAGAGTTAGTGTATTTTAATAAAGACACTTTAGTGAGGCCTTTTGGAGTAGGAAGTATTTCGATATTTTGAAATATCAAAACCATCAAGCTATAAGAATTTAAATGCTATAAGTAATTGGGTTTAAATGCATTTCAAGTAATAGGGTTAGTTACATAAAGAAATTGACAAATTATTGTTCACTTGAACCTAAACATAAATATTTTTATTATTTTATGAATACAATTAACATGTTATTGGAAAAAACCATTTATGGAACATTTATAACCATCAAAAAAAAATATTACAATTAAAGTATCACAATATAAACATAGACATTTTGGTAAGGTCTTTCCAAGTAAGAGGGTCTTTGAAAGCATTACATATGAGTGTGTAGGTTCTCATAATTAGTCATAATGTTACTTGAGCTTTCTGGAGATAAATTGTGTATATTTTATACACAGTTTATCTTAGAAAACTCAAGTAGCATTAAATATATTAGTGCATAATAATACAAAGGATTCACATTTCATCAAATCCAAGCTTGTCATCCAACTCAAATCAAATAAAATCTCAAACAACCATGGATACATAAGCATTCACATGCAAACACAACATCAATGATCAAACAAGTATATTCAAATTATTTGTTATTTTTTGTTAAGAGTGTCTTTAAGGTGAGATGTGTCATCATTGTACCTTTGCATACTTTGAAAGAAAGTATAGATAGCAAACATCCATGCACATAAAACAATACTAAGAAAAGATAATTGATCACTTGCAATATATATTCTAATTTCATCATCATTCAAATGCAAATAATCAATGATCGAAGGAAAGGAGTGAAATAATTATTAACCATTCAATAATTTATGCAATTCTCATGAAAGAATGAACAACGAGCAAATGCCAGCATATATAACCTTCCAATTCTTAGCAAGAAGACATGTCAATTACTAATGAAACAATACAAGGACCCAAGGTTGAATGTAGGATTTTCATCCAAATTGTATAACTACTACATCCTTGAAAGTGTTGAGGCTTCAACTAGCCCCGAAGTCCTTATGCTTTGGAACTCCCCTTTTTCTTTTCAAGTCTCTTGTTTTACACTTTTTGCTAATGCTTGATTGAGGAGGATTTTGATGTTGATACATTTCAAGGTTTTATAGATGATGGATGAGGGCTTACCTAATGTTTTCCTAAAAATCTCAGTCACCCCTAAATCTTCCTTTCGTGGTTTTCTTCAAGTGAGGTAACTATCTGTTTGAATTAGATTTTAGTGATGTTATCATCTTTTGGTTTATAGACTTAATATTTTTTATGAAGTCTAGCCTTAGAGTCTATAATCTATGATTCAAAGTATCGTGATGATCATTGTTCATCTGGAATTTGTTACAATTGTAAATGCACTCTTTTGAAAGCCCTAGATTTACTCATCTAGCATCTTGAAAATCTCAAAGCCACTAAATTTTGAATCAGATTGAAGCAATCATCAAACCATTTTTAAATAGTTGAATACTCTCATCTTTTGAATGGTCTTGAAAAAACATTTTTCGACTTTCAAAGAAGCATTTTCCATCTTTCTAATCCACCCAGTAATTCATCAAGGCCCTTTTATTTTCATATTTTGAATGGTCCTGAGGCACTCATCGTGTCATAGCTATATTTTGAACAAGTTTATCTTTCAAAATCACTTGACAATTCATCAAGTGACTTTCAAAGAATCATTTTTATGTCTTTTCAATCCACCTGAAAATTCACTGAGTCCTTTTAAACTTACTTCTTTGAAAATGCCCTAGCATTTCATTGAAAATCTTTCAAATAAGCTCAAGTCATCTTTTGAATCTACCCATGGTGCATCAAGCCTCTTTTGAAGGTGTCGAATGAATGATTCTTTTTAAATGGTGTTATGATTCATCAAACCGTTATCAAAGTTTATTCCTAAAAATTATTCGGCATACTTTCAAATTTGAGCACATGAATCTTTTGGATCTACCTAATAGTTGAATGGGACCTTTCAAAATATGTTCTTTCATATCCACCAGATATTTCATCAAGATCTTTGGAAAGATATTTTTTCAAAAGTACTCGATAGTCTATTGGGAGCTTTTGAAATATGTTCTTTCAAAAGCCTTCGATGGAATATTAGGGTGAGTACCTTTTGAAAGCCTCCCTGATAGTTCATTGGGAAGAAATTAAACATCCAAATGATTCATTTTATGAAACCCCCGATGGTTCATCGGGCCACCTTCAAGTTTCACACTCTAATTCTTTTGAAATTCCCCAACAAACCATTAAGAGGTTATCAAGGTTTGAATGATGCATCTTTCAAACATCGTTGATATTGTATCAAAGCCTCGCTAGCAACTAGAATATGCAAATCCATAAGAAATTGTAGAAGAGCAAAGAGTATCAAAGTTATCATACCATCCCCAATATTTACCAAATCTTTCATCGGTTTTACTAGGTAGGCCAGTGGTCCCTTCTTTACGTTCGATTGTTACCTTTACAATTTGTTGCTAGTTGTTATTTTGATTCGAATGACCATTGATTAGTTTTATGATAGCTAGTAGTAAAATATTTAGAGTGTTGTTACTTCAAATTGTTATCTCTACTAATTCAAAGTTCAAATCTTGCACCATTCAATGATCCTACCCACATTAATCCAAATGAGCACAATTCCTTGTCTCTAAATGTTATCTCATTCGAGTAAGAATTCATTGACACGAACATGTCTAATTATTTCATAGATTCATTCTAGGGAAGGAAAAGAATCCCATCCGTTTTCAATGTGCATATTTTCAAACGAAAACAACACTTTTCCTTTCAAATAATCCAATCTCCAATTAAAGGTCTAATCCCAATCCTCACCCTAGTTCAAAATTAAAGCTTGTGGCTTAGAAATCTATAGTTATTGAGCCATCCTATAATTGACCTGGTTAGAAATTGCATCTATCTATCTTTCGAAAAGAAATGTTTCTTAAATAAGGGAGACGTTGTGTCCCAAATTTGAATCTCTTAGCATAACACCAAGCTAAGTTCTAACCCAAGAAATTTGAAGTTGCATTCATCTCTATTTAGGTTTTATGATTAATCTTTTTTTTTTCTAACCTCATTAATGTACTTTGTTGTTAAAATGGATGACCTAAAAAACCCTCTACATGGCATTTAAAGGGTCATGGCCAAAGCAAAGGAGGGCCAAGGAAAAGAGTACTTATATGGAGGTTGAGCCTAAAGAGACCAAGGAGTCTATTTTTTTTTATTAGATAACTCCATTTATGCAATATTGCAGCATTCCCCTCAATAGGTGGATCTCTTCAAATGTTCAAGGAGGAAACATGGCCCACCCTCTAAGTTGAACCAACAGACAATTAAGAGAAAAGGGTATTGATTTTGAAATGAAGCAAAGGAGGAAACATATGCACATTAAGACAACAACATCCAGGATAAGACAAATAGTCAAATAGAAGAGAAATCACATAAGCACAAAAGGACAAATCTTTGATTTTAGATTATTTTATTTAAAATGTATCCTCGTTGTTTATTATTGGAATGAGGAAAAAACCATGTAAGGCCAAAGGGCCAAGAAAAGTAGGAAGACCAAGATTCACCCTATTTTGTACAAAGGGAACTCTTGACTTCAAGGAGAAGGGGGTTTTTTTCTTGGATTAGAAGTTCACTTCACATTAATTAAGAAGCGTGTTGGCCACATTTTTTAGAGGATGATTCTGGTGTATGTTCAGCCTAGACTATTCCTTGTTATTCATATTTTTTGAAATCACTATAAGACTAGATATTGCAGTTGTAGATTTCCTCTCATGTTTGTTCTATCTATTCTTACTTTTCCTTATAAATGATGCTAACATATGGATATTGAACTATAGATTTTAGTTTTTAATAATAATTTCACCTTTGTTCACTATTTTCTATTTGAAATTCTTGCAATCAATAATTTAGTAAACTAGTTTATGTTTATTGGTTGCATTTGTTTATGTTGGTTCTATAACTATTAATGTTATTCTCTTTTTGTTAGGATAAATTAGAATAATACTACTTTTTGCATTTACATATTGTTTTTTTATTGAGAATTAAAATCATAGAACCGACAACAACAATTGAGCCATAATCTGAAGGGTTTTCCAATCCAAATGGTGAAAGGTCTAATTGGGCCCTTTCCCTTGGTGAAACTATGTAGTTGACAAAGGGAATTTGCCCACGTCAACATTTTGATGCTAGAAGTGGGGCACACCCTTGTCTAGATAACAACATAAATCATTGACAAAATGTATTTTTTGGAGATAGAAATTACCATGAACCGTCACTCAGACGACCAAAAATTGAAGGTGAATTTCAAGCCCATCAAATTCCCACTCATGATACCAATTTCCAAGATACTAAAGTAGAAAACCAAGAAACCTTACAAACAAAACTTGAAAGCAAGTCTAAACCCTAATTTGAAGACCATTTTGGTATACCAACCCAAGAATACTAGGCTTTTCATTTTCTATCCAGAGCTTACACTCGTCACATCAGTCAATTACCAGTTTTACAAGAGCTACCTTGACACAAAAAATTCCATAGGAACATGAATCTAACTAAAGAAAAATCCTATGTTGGAATCTTATTTGATTTCGTTGCTCACATTCTTGACGAGATCTTTGTACCCTTGAACCAAATTTATCTTACCCCCATGTTGGTAAATGTTTAACAGGCAACATATGTTTGTCATTGATGGCAAGTACAGCAGTGAAGATGGCATGAGTACAAGAAGAAGTATCAAAAGTATTTTAGGAAGATGTTGCAGAGCAAGCTCAATAAGTTCATAAGAGATAGTGCAGAGGATTGTTGGCAGGTTTAACAGGCAAAGTGAGCTTTTCATTGATGGTGGGATCAGAGTGTGCATTGATGGCATGAACAGCAATGGCAAAGATCAGCATGATCAGCAGCGTAGTGATAATGGAAGAGGAGGAGCATCAGTGATCGTTGGACCCCATCCTGAATCCCCGATGACCGTCAGATATGAATTGACAAGAAGAATGCGTAGAAGAGGAGGACAGATCTTAGGCGTCAGATCTGAGCGTAAGATCCAACCATCGTTGGATCAGGGAGAACATGCACGTTCATTAAAGAGCAAGAAGAGGCAAAATGCGAAATGTCGAAATATGTTGGTCTGACTCCATTTTGGAGTTTCGTAGATCGGGACTTGAAGGCTTGAGACCCTTCATCATAAGAAGGTGAAATCACGAAGTGGCAAAATCGCGAAGTGCGAAATGGAGAAATGATCCTAGCCATTGGATCAAGGTGTGATCTAGGCCGTCAAATCCAGGAGGTGAATATGGCAGACCACGTCAGAAAGGATAGTCGTGGACTGTTCGATCAAGAGGACGCGTGGCGAAAAATCAGAGCACCACAAAGACTCCATTTCGGAGTTTTGCAGATCAGGAAATCCAAAGGAAAGAGGTTCAAACTCGCGATATGCAAGATCACGAAAAGATCTTGACCGTCAGATCACCAAGGATTCTGGACTGTTGATCTAAGCTCCATCTCAGAGCTTTGCCTATCGCGACTTGGAGTGACGAGAACCTCCATCACAGGAATCGCGAGATGCGAATTCACGATAAGATCTGGACCGTCAATTCACCAAGAACGTGGACCATCGATCTAAGCTCCATCTCAGAGCTTTTCCTATCGCGACTTGGAGTGACGAGAACCTCCATCTAAGGAATAGCGAGATGCGAGATCGCGAAAAGATCTGGACCGTTGATTCATCGAGATCGTGGAACGTCGATCAGGGTCGATAAGATCATGAGTTCGAAGCGCCTTTTAGCACAGCTTGTGGTCACCGTGTGTGGTCACATGGAGGAAGGACCTAGTGCAGATGAGCTCCACCTTGGAATTTCAGGGATCGCGTCTAGGAGTGTCGAGACATTGGATCATACGATTGTCGAAATACCGAAAAGGTGAATTGTCGTTGTAACCAGTGGTCACCGCCTGTGGTCATGTAGAGGAGGGAGCTAGAGCATTCAAGCTCCTTTTCGGAGCTCGTGACATGGAGAGTCAAGATGTCTCATCGCAAAATCTCTGAATTACGAAAGTGCGAAACGGGTAAATAACGACAATACCCAACGATGCAGGTGAATTTGAGCATAATCGAAGGGCTGATCTTGCTCCTCATAGTGTAACTGCTAGAAACCATTGATGGTTTCTACCAGAGGAGCTGAAGAGTCTCTGGGAATCTTCCAATGGGATGAAGATAGGTCACAGAGGGGATTGACAGATGGATGAGCGTTGAAGTGTGTAACTGAAACAGAAGGCATAAGCTCGACTATGCCAGAGAAGATGAGGAGTCTCAACTGCCAGAGAGGCTGAGGAATCTCAGCAGAACACCCAGTGATGCTGGATGCGTCGTGGGAACCACCATAGAAGCTGAAGAGTTGCGATGATCAGGCAGAGAACTCGAGAGGTGGAGGATATCAGTGCGGTGTGAGTATGCAGAGGTATTGCGCACATTGCATGCACAAGGTGCACAGAAGCTATAAGTACACGGTACAGAGAAGATATGCGGTTGTTGTTGATGTTGGAGTTGTTGTGGTTGTTGTTGTTGAAGGTGATTCATGTTGGAAGAAGGAGGAGAGTGCAGCAAGTGAATTGAACAGAAGAGGAACTGGGCAGTGAATGGACAGGGCGCACAGAGCATAAAAAGCAGAAGAACAGACAGCACAAGTCATGTGTGCAGGAAGGCAGTGAGGCAGACAGAGCAACGAAATGCAGAAGAATAGTGATGAGTCTAGTAAGCCATTGTTGAACATTATATCACTGTAATGAGTTTCAGTAGCAAAGATTTATAAAACAGGGTGGAAGGGAGGTGTTAGGGAGGATTGTTTTCCTCAGAGGTTCAAGTGGGTGCTTGAACATAGGGAGTTGGTGCTTCCTTCTAGTTGGTGCTAGAGAAACCAGGGAGATGGTGCTTCCTTCTAGTTGGTGCTAGAGAAACCAGGGAGTTGGTGCTTCCTTCTAGTGGGTGCTAGAGAAAACAGAGAGTTGGTGCTCTCGACAAGTAGCAGCTTGCAAAACTGAGGTTGTAGCCTCATTATGAGTCGGTGCTAATATGTATGATAATGTAAAGAATGTAACTATTACTTATCATATAAAGAAAAAGAGGTTTTTACCCTGTATGGGTTTCCTCGGGAAATATCTATCTCTGTGTTTCTCATATATGTGACTGATGCTGAATGTGCCATTGTTTATTTCCCTGCATTATTGTGATCATCATTGAGTTCCTTGTAAAGATTTTAAAAGAAGCATAATTGTTTAAGCACGGGGACAACTGATTCACCCCCCCCTCTCAGTTGTCCAACACCCCAACCCCACTCCTTACACAAGCTCTTCAAATTCTAATTCCAATACTTCTCAAATATCTTGGCTAGCACAAGATGATTTAGCCTTACCTAGAAAAAATCATGACTTGTCTAAAAATGTAGACCATTTTCCACCTAAATTCAACACATATAAATCAAAACCCAAAGAATATTTCATAAATAAATTCATACCAATTATCATATTAATGAATGTGTAGCATGGGGATGTAGTTTGTTGCTTATTTCCCTACACATTTAAAAACAAAGATTTAACCTAGAATTTTGATTTACGAACTAGATCCATAACTAATTGGAATGATTTTGAAAGAAGAATTCTAACTAAATTTGGTGACGAAAGAACCCCAATAGTGTCAATGTTAGAATTTTCAAGAATGAAAATGGAAAGAAAAGAAAGATTTAAAGACTTTAATCAAAGAATTGAAAATCGTATTAATAAAATTCCAACTGGCTACAAACCTACTAAAGATGTACAAGTAGAGTTTTTAAAACCATTTCTTTGTCAATTCCATTGCTATATTTGTTAAAATAGCTCTTCTTAATAAAATTCCAACTAGCTACAAACCTACTAAAGATGCACAAGTAGAGTTTTTT
>ML787242.1:101075-127071 GCA_009831015.1 Picea engelmannii
TTTGAACTAAAATATATCTAAAAACCATCAACCTTAGTTATTATTACATAGAAATAGAAAGGTAGGCATATATAAAACTATTCAAATAGTACAAGGATGTATTTTCCTAGATATATGATAATCTAAATATGTATGACACAAAGATAATTCAGTATGGCATACCAATGAAGAAAGATACCAAGCCATTTTAGAAAAATATTTGGAATATTCATCCCACATTTTTCAATTCATCCAAGAATTGAAAAAGTTATTGGATGCAAAAATAATTTTTCGTGCATGGCATTCTTCTTCAATGGCCAACCTACTTCCATATAGGAAGAAAAATGGAGACATCAAACTCTATGGCGATTTGAGAAATTTGAATAGAGATTCCAAGAAAGATAACTACCATATTCCTTCTATGGAGAAGATATTACAACCGATAACTTATTCCAAAATTATTTCACTATTGGGTGGGTTTTTTTGGCTATAATCAAGTGCTAGTATCAAATCAAGATGGGTTGAAAACAACTTTCTCAATGAACTGGGGAACCTATGCTTATAAAAGGATGTCTTTTGTCCTAGTAAACATTCATGACATTTTTTTGTGAGAAATGGGCAATGCTTTCAGAGGTATGAACAATCAAAGTGTATTTGTATGTTTATATGATGTCATAATATTCTCAAAGAAATGCTTCGATCACCTTCAACATCTAAAATAGATTTTTGAAATATGCAAAAAGTATGGGATTTCATTAAATCTTCAGATAAAAAAAAAAAAAAATTCACTTAAGGTAAATTGCTTGAGCATATAATTTCTAAGGATGGCATATTGATAGATCCTAAAATAAATAAGGCTATAACTATATTACACTACCTCAGAACAAGAATTTCATGCAATCTATCTTTGGGAAATAAATTTTATAAGGAGGTTTATTTTAGAATTTACATAAATTATTAAGCCTCCACAGAAAATAATAAAGAAAAATGTGGTTTTCGAATGGAATCATATTGAAAAGGACACTCTTGAAAAGATTAAGGATATTATTGTTATTACACTGACATTGAGTATCCCTAGTTTTGATAAATACTTATTCCTCTATAAATCTGTGTCTGATCACTCCCTAGATATGGTTCTCTCCCAAAGGATAAACAAGGGAATGAATTTTCAATTTCATTCATGAGAACATGATTACAAGGTGTTGAAAGAACCATCCAATAGGAGAAAAGAAAACATACATTGTGGTTAAAGTTGTCAAATAGTTCGGGCCTTATATTCTCAAAATTCACACAAAAGTTATAGTCCCACACTCAACTATTAGTTCATTGTTTGTATAGAAAGGACTTGGCAGAGAAAGAGGAAAATGGATTACTACTATCGAGGATTCTGATATTGATATCAAACCAGCCAGCATAGTTTGATGCTAAGGAATTTGTAAGCTAGCAGCTAAAGCATAGGATCAAGCCGACATGGATGAATCCAATTGGGAAAATCAAACTTATGTGCATACCAATGATGTTCTTTACATCTCAACTAATACTAACTCATGGCATTATGAATTGAAACATTGTCTACAACATGGGTCCAGTCCTACTTATCTAGATGCAAGAAAGAGAAGAGACCTAAGGCCCTAATCTACTCTCATTAATGTTGTCCTCTTCAAGAAACTTTGTGATGGTATATTGCTTAGATGCTTGGAGAAAGAGGGTGTTGAAAAGGTTTTAAAGGAATTACATGATGGAACAAATTGTGGACACTTCTATAGAAATAGTACTTCTCACAAGATCCTAAGAGTTGATTATTATTGGCCAACACTCATTATTGATGCACATGCATATCCCAAAAAGTGCAAGTTATTCCAAATGTGTGCTAGAAAAGCTAATAAAATGGTCATACTCTTATAGCATGTTACTATTGATAAACCTTTTGAGAAGTGTGGTTTGGACATTATTGGTAAAATCAATTTGAATTCTTCAAAGCAACACAAGTAAATATTAACTACCACAAACAACTTGACTAGGTCGATGGAAGTTATTCCTTTCATCAATGTAAATGAAACAATCATAATTATATTTCTGGAATAACATCTAATTACCAAGTTTGTTGTCATACTTAAATATTAGTTTTCGACAATGCTTCATATTTCTCTTCATTAAAATTGATTGAATTTGATTTGGAAAAGGTTATTGTTTCACATTATTCAACTAACTATTATCCTTAGGGGAATGGGGTAGATGAATCTAAAAAAAATAACCTAATATGAATCATTAAGAATACAGTGGTTGACGACCACCAAAACTAGCACAGTGTGCTTCCTAATGCCTTGTGGGAAAATTGAGTAACTTCTAAGGTTGCATTAGGTGCCTCACCCTACTTCCTGATTTATAGTAAGGAAATTGTTTTACCTTTGAACACGTTTTTTCCTTCCTTGCACCTATCTCAATCAAAACATGCATAAAGCTCCTTTTCCATCCAAAATATAATCAACACCTTGTTAAAATTAAAAGAGGAGTGAGAGAAAGGCAAGCAGAAGTTTGCAATCCACCAATATATTGTTAAACATTTGTTGTATAAACATGCATCTAGAGATAAGAATTTACAAGTGGGAGATTGTGTCCTCAAGTGGGATAAACCAAATGAGCCAAAGGAAAGCATTCAACATTTTAGCAACTTTGAATTAGGCCTTTTCAAGTGGATGAAAAATTATCATTTTCATGTATTGATTGCAAAATTTGGATAAGGAGTTGGATCTCCTCTATGTTAGTTAGTTGTGCTTCAAACAACTAGCTTGCAAATAGTAGGTTTTTTTAATTTCCAATTGTTTCCTTGTTTCGGTTGTTAATTCAAATTTTGATTTTCATTCTTGTTATAGGATATAGTTATATTGTTTTAGATATTATAGGATTTTTCCTTCATTCCTTTGAATTTGTATTTATTTCATTTTATTTTGAAATTTTCAAAAAAATTGGCTTGCAATTGTGTTGATGGAAGTTTACATTTGTTATCTCTTACTTTTAGCTAAGGTCCACAAACAAAAAACACACCTAGCCAAGTCTTATATACTCCCTATGTATTTCCCATTTATGGTAAATCAAGAAGAGGATCCAAACAAGGATTGTAAGGATTTCAAAAGGTACTTAGAGTAGTGGTGGATCTAGAACATTCTAAGTGACTAAATCCTTGATGACTCTAAAACTCAATTTGTTATTTAATGAATCATTTGGCTAAAGAATTCCATATTCTCATATTAAAATCAATTGACCATGTAAAATTCATATATATAAAGATAAATACCTTTATGGGATATAGTTATCACTCATACATGGTCAATCATTAAACATGTCCCTAAAAATAGGCATCATCCCCACCTACTTGTAAATATTCATTGTTTCCCCCATCCTTCGATTGTTAAAGAAGAATATAATGTAAAAAATGGGGAAAGGAAATTAAGCTAATCATGGGGACATGAAAAAATCTTCCTCATAGCTATGGATTCTCATTGGAGGAGGAGAAAGTTCTATGGTGTCAAGATTACTCCATCGAGGCTATGAATGCTCGCAAGCAGTGGAGCAACACCACATATATGTGAAAAGACGTATCTGTAAAAATATTTAACCCTAAATCTAAACAACCACTTTGAATATCACTCTAAACTCAATCATTGGATCATGATTAAAGGTAATGAAATTCATTAGTTTGTCCATCCAATTTATTCGATGAGATTTTATTATGATTTTTGGATTGGGATAGTCGAGGATTACCTCACAAGGAAGATCTTTTATAGGGACACACTATGAAAAAAATGGTATCTTTACTAACAACATATTAAAATATTTCATGTCTTGGATCATGGTTTGGAATAAAATTGCATATATTCATGGCTTCACCTATTGTGTTTCCATTTGTTGAGGCCTCAACTAGCTCCACGTCCTCAAACTTGGGGACCCCTCTTTTTCTTTTCAAAGCTTCCTTCTTGGTTTACAGTTTTTGATAATGCTCGATTAAGGAATATTTGGATGTTGATATGTTTCAAGGTTTTTACAAATGATGGGTGATGGATTACTCGACCTTTTCCTAAAAATATCAGTCACCCACACATATTCTTTTGGGGTTTTGTTCAGGTCAAGTAACTATATATTTGAATTGGCTTGTGGTGGTATTTTTCATATTTTGGTTTCCAAACTCAATCCTTTTTTATTAAATCTAGAATTTTAATCCAACTTTTATGATTCAAAGTATTGTGTCGATCATTTTTCATCGAGAATTTGTTACATTTAAAATTCCCTCTTTCGAAATCCCTTAATGTACTCATCGAGTCTCTTAAAAATTTCAAACATATTATCTTTTAAATCTACTTGATGCACTCCTTGGGTCATTTTTGAATATCTGAACACTCTAATCTTTCAAATAACCATAATAGTCCATTAGTCAACTTTCGAAGAAGAATTTTCCATCTTTCCGATCCACCCAACAATTCATCAAGCCCCCTTGATTTTCATCTTTTGAATGGGCCCAATCCACTCATTAGGTCACGTCCATCTTTCAAATGAGTTTATCTTTGAAAATAGCTTCACAGTTCATCATGTGACTTTTGAAGAAGCATTTTTCCTTCATACAAATCCTCCCAACAGTTTGTCAAGCCCTTTTAAAGTTACTTCTTTTGATTTCTAAATTTCTCCTTACTACCATCATGCATAGTGCAAGTGTTGTCATTGTTAGCAATCAAAGTGTACCTCTAGTAGTGTTTGTAAGTAGTGTTAGCGTTGTTTCAAGATTTAGCCATAGTATGTCAAAAATGTTTTTAGTAGTCTTAACATCAATATGGGGAGAAAGACTTTGGTTTCACAGTAGGGTCTATTAGGGTTTATTTTGTTTCCAGGAATGTATTTCACAATAATGGTGAATTAACATGCATAATACATCCTATGTTTCCTTTTCTCCATGGATGCAAAGAAGTAAAGGAGCAACATTGGTTCCTTTGTGAAGCTATCTAGAGAGTGTTGGGAATTAATAAAAATGTTAGCTTGGTGGATTTCCAGACCACTCTATGTGGAAGAGTGTTGCAATGGTACATACAGTACCAACAAATTTCTTCATCTGATTATGAGAACACTTTGGATCAACTATAGCAAGACCTTTTCAAGGACTTGTAGAAGTCGAAAACTAAGTAGTAGAACATCACTAAACTCAAAGAAATCAAGTAGATAGCAGAAGAGTCTATTTGGGAATACAAAAAAAAAAATTGACTTTATGAGTCAATTTATTTATACTATCAAAGACATATAGTGCAAGGAATGGTTCATCAAAGGAATGTTTCCTCACTTGGGAACTCCCTTATTATAGTAACGTCTAAGTATTTAGGGGTAGGCACTAGATTTCACTATGTATATTAAATTAATCAAGGTATTCAAGGATGCCATAATTATAGGCCTATCACTTAGTATGACACATTTCTAGTACCATATTACTTCCATGTCTTGATAGATTAAATAGCTAGTGAAAGGAAAGAAGACTAGATAGGAAAATATATGGTGCACCATTTTCAAAATGAAAGGTCATTTGAATAATGATTAATCGATGATTCAGAAATACACTATCAATGTGTAGGCCCCTTTTGTTAGGAGCATTGAAGTATATATCTATGAACTATGCCATATGAAGGGTCATGATATATACCATCATCCACTTCTATAGAAGTACATTAGTTCTATAGTTGTCTTTTATTAAAATTTGTGCAAATTCAACTCCCATGGCATGGAGAATTGCAAATCCTTGTAAGAATTAGCAAAAATATTTGAAAAGAATGTGTTTATAGTAGACTCCTTTACTATAGGGAATTATAGACCAACCCAAGCATAGGAAAATTATGGGGGTAGACCCAATAAAACAATATGGAAAGGGAGGATGACCTTAGTGAAGGAGTATATTTAAAAAAAATTAACTCCCTTAGGTCCATTTCCAAAATATTGGAATCTACATCAAGAGACTCAATGTCAAACTAAGGATTTAGAAAGACTTGTAGAAATTTTGAGAATCTGACTCTCAATGCAAATTCAAAATTTTCACCTCAAACTTAAGGCTTCCTAGAACTATTTCTTGTGAACATTTAGCCTTAGTAATTGATCTAAAATATAAATTTACAGTAGCAATATTTCACTTCTCTTTGACCCAATTTCAGAAGGCAGATGATCCAGGAAGATATAAGGAATGCTCACAGAGGTCCAGAAGGATCTGGAACGCTCATAGAGGTCCTAGGGGGATCCATAAAAGCTCAAAATTTGATCTTCTCAAAAGTTCATGAAAAATACATTATTACGTAGAGCTCATCGCCAGCTTTCCAACAATGCAAATGATGCATCAAATGGAGCTCATATGTAAAAGTTATGAGTATTCAAAGTTTGGTCAAACCAGAAAAATTGAGGGTGCCACGTGGCACCACTAGAGGGTGACACATGGAATGGTGGCATGGCACAGACAGGGTGATGTGGCATGATAGTTTGCAGATTTAGTTGGAAATCATCCAAGTTGTTCAATCAGTGTTTGACACGTGGTATTAGGTATCGTATGAGAAGTTTCCACGTGATAGCTTCCCATTGGCCTATATGGTTTATGTGTTATAAAATTATTATGAAGTCTAGGAGAATTGACCCCTTGACCTCCATAGTCTCCAAGCATTAACATACCCACCACAACCAATACACCACCACCACATGTTCCTTGATAAATATATGGAAAACGTCGTATATGTGTTAATATAAGGTTCTATTTGGGTGGCCAAGGGACTAATCCCTTGACCCTTTGTCTTGTTACATGCTATACGACCCACACTTGTTTGCAAAGGATCTCAACCCATATCACAAAATTTGTGTGGGATTTATAACCATAACAATATATTATATTGTTATAACAATATAATATCCATTCCAAAGTTCAGGTGGATTTGTTTTAACTATATATATATACCACTTAAAAAAGTGAAAGGTTGTGGGGAATAGAACCCCTGACCTCCACCTTTTATGCCACAGTTTTAGCCAACGTCCCATAGATAAGGTTTGTTAAAACAAACCACTATATTTGTAATTAAATGAAGCTGAAAAATAGCATATAGTTAGGGTTTGGTTAAAACAACCCAACAACTTGTATTTAATTCATGCCTATAATTTTGGGGTTTAGTTAGAGGCCCACGCCTATTTAATGGCATGCACCCCAAGGCCATTACACATATTTTTATGCGGAATTGTCTCAAAATTCGTGCCCGAGGGTACACACATTTATGAGGCTACACCATAAAGCATGTCAGGGGTCACCTTGACGGAATTTCGAGTATTTTGTATCAATTTTGCACGATTTTTTGCCATGAATTCAACGGTGTACTTTGTTTCTACATTTGAGTAGCATATTTTCATATCATCATCAAAATTGTGTTTTGTAAGCTCATTTTGTAATGTAATTTTGAATTTTGAGATGACGAAGAACAATAATGTTATTTAAAGGGATTTTGAAGATGTAGTGATGTATGTCAATTACATATGTTTTCGAGTTCTTTTATTTTCTGTTATATTATCTCATTTATAGTTCAAGTTATTTATCAGTTTATGAGCTTATGGATAATAAGACATTCACGTGATATTTTGCAAATAGTCAATCGATCTTCATTTATATTCATGAATCTGGTCAGATGTTTAGTATTTGCATATGAACTAATCGGCATCTAAGGATTCTTTGGGCTGAATTAATATAGAGTTTGTTTGATATTTCGTATCAAGTTGGTATCAGAACTTGTGTGGTATTTTCATATCAGCATCCCAAGAAAATAAATATCATTCAAGTGTACTTTAGTACCACAAAGATATAGGTGTTATGGCATGCATTTCCAAGCATATAAAAGGTCTGAAATATCTTATTATAGCATATTATAACATCAACAAATCTGCTCCTTTATATTCTAGATATGTGGTAAATCATTTATCCAATTTAGCTCTGTGTCATGTCGAATTAGCATGCATAACTAATGTTAGAATCCACCTAATCAAGAAGATAACACAAGATGGAAATCAAATCTACAAGTACACAAAATACGGCTAGTTAAAACACTTCATGTATATAAGAGATATAAATTACATGCATATACCAACAATTTATAATCTCTCCAAACCTTAGCTAGGGAAACCATAAGAAAACCCTAGCCATCTCCTCCTCCCAGGTAGAAATCACTTCTCACCAAAGATCCTTGACAAGCTAGCATTAACAAAGGCAAGTCCTTCTTGGGACATACACATGCATCCCACAAGTGTACAAGGACACATCCTTCTCTCTCCTCTGCAATAAGCACACCAAGTAGTACTAGCATTTCTAAGTGCCACAAAACCCTAATATTTTCTCTCACGAAAGATACAATATATAATGCTTCCTCTACTCCTCTAGGGTCTCAAAACCTAGCCTTATTCATCTCATAATGGTCAAACACTAACCCTAGTCTTCCTTGTAATTCCTCCAATATCCCTAGTGCTCAAGACAAAGAGAGAAAATGCACATGAAGAAGATTATGAGAAGACAAGTTCACCCTAGTCTCACATCCCTAACTCAAGCATGTGATTTTTTGAGTGAAAAAGTAGAAGTATAATGTGATACTAGGGTGAACTTTCCATGTATTTTTCATCCTAATCCATGTGTACCTTCGGGTCCACCACACCTACATGATCACTCCTCAACACAAGCATCCTCAAGTCAAGTATAGGCCTTCATGCAATACAAAAAGTGTCCCAATACCATCTAGGGCCCAATTCCCTCCTCTAATATCCCAATGTTCTTCCTCCAAGGCCAATCCTCCTCCCAAGCAAACAACAAAGCTCTCTAGGTGTACACACCATGAAGAAATTCACCATTCCATCTAGGTCTCCAATGCTCCAAGGAGGTGTGCCACATAAGTATCAAGTAAAGGCATGGGAATCCATGAAAAATATAAACCCAAATTATATTTCCATCATGTTCAACCAACGGTTATCAACACACCATGCACCCCACATTAGATGAAGCACCCCCAAGCATGGTGTAAACAATCTTGAAGTAACCCCAAAACATGATACACCATATTTATGAGGAAATTGTTTATACCAACACCAATCAACTCCCTCTGCAACTCAACCAAACCTACCATCTGCAAAATTGAACATTTTGTGGGATCGGAATCATCCATTTCCTTCTGGAAATGCATTGTCCTACAAAACATCACAATCCATCAAGGCATTGCACCTCACCTCATTATAATAACTTGAAATCTCACAAAGGGAAGAAGCCAATGCAACTTCCAATACAATTTGGTTAGAATGTCTCCTATTAGGTATACTCACTCTCATTGACTATTTGGGCACTCCTACATGATCATATTCATCATGTAATGTCTAACTATGCTATCTTATCTTCTTATAAGTTGGAGTATAAGGTGAGGGCATATCCATCCCCATTCTCACCTTGTCCACTCCTAGAACTATTTTTTGTTCTAACCTTTGAATCAATCTCAGGAACAACGACCTCCTCACTCTCTTGAAACTTTAAGCAAGAAACATATGAACTAGAGGAACTCAAAAAATCATCAAATTTCACATATTATCTCACTGCCACCTTCTATTGTGTTAGAATATAGATCCTGTAAGATGTGGAAGTCTCACTATATACAAAAAAACATAAGATATTATCATAGCATATTGAACCTCCAAAGAATATTGATAACTTATGAATCTGAAGGAACATAACCCTCAAGGAAACATTACAAGCCAAAATCTTCAGACACAACATCATGTGTCGTTCAGGATGTCCTATAAATATAATCACATCCCATACAAGACAAATACGAGTGGATCATATCTATTGAAATAAAAAATATATACAGTTACACAATCCCATTCATCTTGTAATACTAAGATCCTAGTACAAGAAACAACCCATGCAGAGTTGTAAACATCATGTAATCATGGGTATCTCACCCATGCACCTCAAAAGCTCTAGAAAATGCAGCAACAACATCAACAAGGTCACCTCCCTCTTTTTGAGAGAAACCTGAAGAAATAATAACATCAAGGTCAACTCCCTCTCCCTAAGAGAATCTAACAACCTATCTATGTACTCTGCAACACTCCCACTAAATACAAACCTGGAATCAATCATTAATTCCATAATAGGTTTTGAGCATGGATCCATGGCATCCTACCATGAAAACTTTACATATGCCTCCTCAAGACTAGAAGGTTCATCCAGCTTCCTACTAGAATGTAAAAGTGCCATAAAATTAGCAAACAACATGTTAAGGACACCATATAGAGTACCTCTATCCAAATCCCTCAAACTTACTAAACTACAATCACTGATAATGCAACATTGACCTTCAAATGAAACTCTATATTTAATATTTTCCATATAATAAACTAAAATAAGACTTTTCTTCAAACTAGGAAAAAATAAAACAACATTCAACTAAAGAACATCATATGATGTTATTTTGAAGGAAGTAGAGCGCACTCCTTTCCCAATAAATGTAGCATCATCACCCAACTCCATTATCATTCCTCTTTCTTGTCCCTAAATCTTGTTGAAGAGTTTCATGTCATAAGTCATATGTCTCAATGCACCACTATCCACATACCATCCAACACTTGACATGGTATTAGAAGATAAATAAGGCAGTCTCAAGCTGGGTTGATGACTAATCCCCTCCTACTACATTATCTACAATGCTTTCACCTTGTATTTGTTAGTTGGCCTTCCCTTTTTTTTTTATCTGGACATTGGTTGGCACAAGGTTCCAACTAATGGCACCAATAACATTTCACCTTACTCAAATACTTCTTACTTGGACTTGAGTCTTCCTTCTTACCCTTCTTGTTTCATTTCTTGCTTCCCTTCCTTGTCCTCCCAATGAGGGTTGTGTCTTCTACTCCCTTTTGCTACTCTAACCCGATTTTAACCTACACAATATTATCCTAAAGCTTCCCAAAATTAGATCATTTATCATAGCACAAATGCATTGGACAAAAGGCTTCTAATACGAAGCAATTCCATTCAAGGAAATAGACACCAACTCCTTATCCTCCACTTTTGTCCCTATGGCAGCCAACTAATCTCCCAAGTTTGTCATTGTAGCCTAGTATTTCACCACTATATCTATTTTACTCATGTGGATGGTTGAAATTTGTTTTAGAAGAGAATCTATATAGAGACACGTGAACTCTTATATAAACCATCCAAAGACTCATACATCAACTTATAAGTCATCTTGTCTATAATGTAAGTGATCAAATGATCTTACACCAAATCATGAATGATTCTCTTTACCTTGACCTCTTCTTAATATGAATGGATAACAATTTTCAAACCAGTAGGTGCAGTGATATTTTTCTCAACATGCTCCCAAAGCTCAACCTCATCACAAAGAGTTATAGCCTCAACTTCCAAGGTATGAAATTGGAAGCACCCTCAAATTTGTCACACTCTTTAAGATCAAGAGTAGTTTACCTACAAATCTAAATCACACCTCAAAGAAATATCAATAACAAATAAAGAAAAACAACCATTTTTTAGTTCAAGCACTTCTCCCAAGCAAACTAGGGTCTCACACCCAACAATTGTAAATGGGTCAAGCACCTCCCCCAAGTAAATAACAATTGAAATATCCAACTCCCACTTCATCAAGAGAGGAATATCAGTCACAACAACTCTAAACCCATCTAGAAATGGAAAGAATCCAACTCTTAATACAAATTCATAAATTTCACCTCAACCTTAAGGTTTCCAGGATCTATTTCCTGTGAACTTTCAACCTTAGTGATAAATCTAAAATATGAATTTATAGCAACAATATTTCACTTATTTTCAACCCAATTTCACAAGGTAGCCCAAGAAAATAAATACCATTCAAGATTACTCCAATACCACAAATCTGAAATTTCCCATTACTATTGGACACAGTAGTATGATATTGTCAATAATGTCAACAGAGTGCAGGTGATGAGATCAAAGATCGGGAGAGATAACATAGCAATTTATGCAGAAGATATAGCGTGAGGAGCAGAGGAATCCAGTATAAACCCAAAGCTCGGGAGGAGTTAGTGCATTCAAGTAAAGTCGAAACAGAGTTCTGTAGGTAGAGAAATCTTGTGCAAAAGACTTCAAGTAATCTTGATCGTTGATCAGGGATAGGAATGAAGTTCAAGATCATTCACAATCCTCTGATTGTTGGTGGAAACAATATTAAATATCAATCACTCGATAGCGAGGTAAATCAATAGTTTGTGGATTATTCAGGTTTGAGAAGGAGCACACCATATAAAGTCAAAGTGGGCCTGAAGTAGGATTAGACCAATAGTGGAGATTAACTTGGGGTGATCCTGATTGTTGAATCAAAAAGGAAACACATGGCGACTATTAATTGGTGTTTGGAGGAAGGTATTCGGAGTCCAGTGGAGAAGAGTTGTTTTAACACTCTGAAATCGGAGCATCAAAATAGAATATTCCTCATAGATACCCTTTATTCGATGTCCAGAAAGGTCGTAACACATGGCGACTATTAATTGGTGTTTGGAGGATAGTGTTTGGAGTCCAGTAGAGAAGAGTTGTTTTAACACTCCGAAATCGGAGTATCGAAACATATTATTCCTCATCGATACCCTTTATTTGATGTCCAGAAAGGTCGTAACATGTCGCGGCTATTAATTGGTGTTCGAAGAAAAGTGTTCGGAGTCCAGTGGAGAAGAGTTTTTATAGCACTCTGAAATCAGAGTATCGAAAAATAATATTCCATTTGATACCATCCATTCGGAGAGCTAAAGAATGTGGAAGTGGCATCCCTCCGAAGACAAAGAATTGAAGAATATTATATTTGATACCATCCATTCAGAGAGCTCAAGAATGTGGAAGTGACATCCCTTCAAAGACAAAGAATCAAAGAATATTCTATTCAATACCAGTCGTTTGAAGAGCTGAAGAAACTGGAAGTGGCATCCCTCTGAAGACAAAGAATTGAAGAATATTCCTTTTGAATCTAAGATGAGACACATAACAAGACAAAGAGGAAACGTGGCCCAATCAATTGATGACAAGTATCAAAATTCATATGGCACATAAGGTATACAAAAGTCACGAATCAAGGTGGCACGTGGAAATTTCCACCCTCAGCTAGTGCCACGTCAACAATGATGTCGGCAAGCCACATCACTCTAGGAGAATTGAACAAAATTAAAAGTACCAAAGTCCCGGGGTCTAAGAATACCAAATCTCTGAAATGAATAAGAGTTGTCCATCTCAATGCAATATTAAGTCATGATCATTGGATTAGTATATGTTACCAAATAAGTACGAAGAGATCCATTTGTCGAACAAAAATGAGTCTTGGAGTACCGAAGCCCCGAGATAAGATTTGATCTTCCATCGAGGAGGAAGATCCACAGTCAAGATCCAAAAGTGCACAATGGGAATTCCATTAACAAAACACCTCGTTGATTTTTTGTGGACCATCCACTCAACCACAGATTAAGTCAGAACCGTTTGATCTACTAGTAAATCGAGTATACACACTTCGGTGAAATTTACTACGAGACAGTTGGAAGACTGCAAAGGCAGAAATCCCGAAGGTCGGAGTACCAGAGGACTTGGTTCCAACACCGGTCACATAAAGGAAAGATAAAGCGCCTGGGGTTTAACTCTGTTTCCTATAGGAAACTCAAGAAGAACACCATAGCAATATAGAGAGTTGGTCAAATATAAAAAATGATATGTTGCAGAACTGAGGATGCAGCAGAAGCATAAAAATGAAATAAAGAGGCATGGGATTGAGTTAAAAGAAATCAATCCATACATGTGATCGATTTATGAAAATCCCTCTTACTAAATTGAAAAGCTTTCACAATAATGTATGAATAATAAATAAAGGAAGATATTGATTCTAAATTAAAAGAAAAAATTTATTATTGTTAATTTAAAAGAAGAGGTGCAATGGTTCAAATAAAGGGACACAATGCTTCAAATCTCACACCAGTTGGAAGACTATGTAAGCAAGAAAGAACAACGAAAGAGAAGGTGTCTTTGCAATCCATCTCAGAAGATCAAAAGTAGAAGAAGTGTCCAAGAAGGAAATCTGAAGATACTTATGCAGTGAGGGGGGAAGGGAGGAGCAAGGAAGGATTCATATCCTTTTCTAAGTAAAGTGTGAAAATAAGGGAGTTGGTGCTTCCTAGGTTTGGTACCCTAAAACAAGGGAGTTGGTGTTTCCTAGGGTTGGTGCCCTAAAACAAACGGAGTTGGTGCTTCCTAGGGTTGGTTCCTTAAAACAAAGGGAGTTGGTGCTTCCTAGGGTTGGTGCCCTAAAATAAGGGATTTGGTGCTTCCTAGGTTTAGTGCCCTGAAGAAGGCGATTTGTGTCTCCAAGAGTTGGAGCTCTAAATGGGATTGGTGTCCTTCACAAACATAAAATTATTCTTTATAAACTTTGTAATGCTTGTTGAAGTATACTTACATAATTGATTGATTAAATAAATAGTCCATTGTTGATCTATAGTGATGATAATTAGAATAAAAAATTAATTACTAATTGTTTAAAAAGGTAATATTGATTCACCCCCCCCCCCTCTTAGTATTACCAACAATTAGTATCAGAGTGAGTGCCTTCAGCACAATCTAATAACTGGAAGGTAGATCCTGAAAGAAATGGATCGGGAAGAGGGAACGTCTTCCAACAAAGCACCATTGTTTAAACGAGGTGATTATGCTCTCTAGAAAATAAGAATGAAAAGCTACATGTTGGCTCTTGGTTTTGATGTTTGGCAATCTGTAGTAGATGGTTATTGGCAATCTGTAGTAGATGGTTACACTACACCAGCTACTCCACCCACAAATAATGCAGGAAAGAAGATTTGAAATGACAACTCAAGAGTAGTCGATGCCATTCTAGGAGGATTAACAAATCCTATATTTGTGGAGGTAATGCATTGTAAGTCGGCTAAGGATATCTGGGACAAACTGGAGGTTATATATGAAGGAGATAGCAAATTCAAGGAAGCCAAACTACAAACCTACAGAGCTCAGTTTGAAAATTTGAAGATGAAAGAAGAAGAGAACATTGATGAATACCTTCATAGGGTAGATGAGGTAGTTAACTCAATCAGAGCAATAGGAGAAGGACTTTCGGACAAACCTATTGTAAAAAATATCTTAAGGTCATTACCTATGAAGTATGATGCCAAGATTTCCACAATTGAAGATAGACCAGAACTTGACAAACTCACAGTAGATGAGCTCCATGGAATTCTTACAGTATATGAGATGAGGACAGGAAACGAAAAACCATCAAAAGGAGAAACAACATTAAAGGATTATAAATCCAAGAAGAATCAAGAGCAGATTTCTAATGAAGATCAGTCAGATATATCATATGTAGAAAAGGCCAACTTTATAAAGAAACTCCAGAAAGGATCTGGAAAATATAAAGGAAAGTTACCCTTCAAATGTTTCAACTGTGGAAAAATTTGACACTTTGCCAATAAATGTCCCTATCCTAATCAAGAGGAAAGTGATGATGAAATAACTTTCAAATACCAGAAGAAGAGTAAAACCAAAAATAAAACGAATTTATACAAGAAGAAGAAAACTTTCTTTACCCAAGAAGACAGTAGCTCATCTAAAGAAAGTGAAGAAGAGGAGCCAGAGATTATATTTATGGGAATGAAAACTCAAGATGATAATCATTTGGAAGATGAATAAGAAATGAACCTTGAGGAAGAATTCATCTCTGCAATTGAAGAACTAAGAAAAGCTAAAAATCAAAACAAGTTACTAAGGGAACAACTTCTAAAGTTTGAAGAAGCTATAAAATCAAGAGAAAAGGAGGTTTTCAAAACCATTAGTGATTCAGAACAATTGTTCTTGAGTTAAAATCCCAACTCCAAGAAACCAAAAGAAAAGAAGAAATCTTGAATAGGGAACTCAATGAAAAACAACAAACATGTAAGATATTGGAAGATGAAATAATTCAACTAAAAGGGAAACTAGAAAAAGAAGACATTCAGTCTAAGTTTGAAAATAGATCAAAAATCATGAACAAAATTCTTAGCAGTCATAGATCATCAAATGATAAGACAGGACTGGGATATGATCTATCTACAGAACATAAGAATGACCAACAACCAATCAGCTATGCAGATGCTCTTAAGAACTCCATAAGAAGAGAAGAAAATAAGGTAAGGACAATGCCATTTAAAATTGTCCCAAATAAACAAAAATTTGCACTTCGTACTAAAGAAAAATATGACGAAAAGAATAGAATCATCAAAAGGAATCCCTCTAACATAAATCAATATATCTTCTTTGGTTATTGTTATTCTTGCAAAAAAATTGGACATAAAGCAATACACTGGAAAGTTTATAGAAAGTACAATCCAATAAATGTTCAAATATATAAATATAATAAGGATAATGCAGAAAGAAGAGATTATAACACCTTCGCTCCCTTACAAGACTACAATGTTGAATGTTATAAATGCAACAACTATGGTCATGAAGCTAGTGAATGTAGATTGTCAAAAAATGACAAAAGGATAAATATTTCCAACAATCAAAAAGTATGGAAGAAAAAATAAATAAAGAAAACAGAGTGAAATGTAGACCTATATTTGAGAAACCAAGGATGTTAGTGGTATATAGACAGTGGATTTCCTAAACACATGACTGGATATCAAATAAAATTTCTCAAGTTAAAAAATAAAGGAAAATGAAAAGTCACCTTTGGAGATAATATGTCAGCTAAAATATTGGGAAAAGGCACTGTCAGTTTAGGGAATAACAAGACCAAAGAAAAATGTGTACTTGTGGTAGAAAATCTCAAGCCTAATCTACTAAGTGTAAGCCATACATGTGATCAAGGTCAAATACTTACCTTTCATTCTCAGAAATATGAGATCAGAAGAAAAGATATTGGAAATCTAGTAGCAGTTGCACCAAGAACATCTAGCAATGTGTACATCCTTGATGTAGATGAAGAAGAAAAATGTTGTTTAAGTCAAGAATATGAAATATGGCTATGGAATAGAAGGTTGGGATATTTAATCTTTGACAACTTAATCAAATCCAACAATAAGGAGGCAATAAGAGATCTGCCAAAAGTTATTAAGCCTTCAGATTCTATTTGTAAACATTGTCAAATAGGGAAGAAAACAAGAGTTAGTTTCAAAACAAAAGAGTATTCCCCAAAAAAACCATTAGAACTTATTCACACAGATCTATGTGGACCTACCAGAACTAAAAGTATTTATGGTGAACATTATTTTATTTTGATCATTGATGATTACACAAGAATGACCTGGGTATACTTTCTAAAATAAAAATCAGAAGCCTTTGATAAGATTAAAACACACAAAGTCCTTGTAGAGAATGAAACAGATCTTAAAATTAAATGTCTGAGGTTAGATAATGGAGGAGAATTCACCTCTAAAGAGTTCATTCAATTATGTGAAAATCATGGTATCAAAAGATAGTTTTCATCTCCCACGAATCCTCAACAGATTAGAGTGGTGGAAAGGAAAAACAGAACAATTCAAGAATCTGCAAGAACCATGTTAAATGAAGCCAGGCTCCTAGACAAATTATAGAGAGATGCAATCTACACATAAGTCCACATACTTAATCGATACCAGTTGAGACCCAACCATGACAAAACTCCTTATGAACTATGGTTTGGCAGGCCAACATCTGTAAAACACTTTAGAATTTTTGGAAGTAAATGTTACATTAAGAATTATGAAGATAATTTAGGAAAGTTTGATCCAAGATCTAATGAAGGTATATTTTTAGGTTATTCACCTAATAAGAAATCATACAAATGCTATAATCTTAGACTACAAAAGATAGTGGAAAGTGCCAATGTAAAGATCGATGATCTAAAACTAAAGAAGAGCATATCCCAAGACATATCAAAAATTGATAAAGAATCTCAGCAAGAAGATGATGATGTAGAATCTCAGCAAGAAAACGATGATAATGAAACACAGGAAAATGAACTGTATGTTGATGAAGAAGACAATGAAGAAACTCCCTTGCCAAAACCTCCATCAAAAAGAGTTCAAAAGAATCATCCTAAGAGTCAGATCATTGGAGATAAAAATGCAGGAGTAGAAACAAGAAGGAAATTCACATTTGACTCAAAACAGACAATGTTGTCTATGATAGAACCTAAATCATTTAAATATGCCAGCAAAAGTAAAGACTGGACAAAGGCAATGAATGAAGAACTTGACCAGAGAGAGGAACCAGACTTGGGAATTAGTTCCAAGACCTAAGGAAAAGAATGTGGTAGGAACCAAGTGGATCTTCAAGAAAAAAATAAATGAAAATGGAGAGATTATAAAGAACAAAGCCATATTAGTTTGCAAAGGATATGCTCAAGTAGAAGGTATTGATTTTGAAAAAACTTTTTCTCCAGTAGCAAGACTAGAAGTCATCATAATGTTTTTGGAATTTACATGTTTCATAAATTTCAAGATTTATCATATGGATGTCAAGTCAGCATTTCTAAATGGAACTCTAGAATAATAAGTCTATGTTGAACAACCAAAAGGATTCATGCTAACATAAAATCAAGACTGTGTGTGCAAGATAAAGAAAGCTTTGTATGGTCTTAATCAAGCCCCAAGAGCATGGCTTTCAAGGTTAGATCAGTGTCTACAAAAACAAGGATATAAGAGAGGGGTTATTGACAACAACTTGTATATCAAAATTGAAGACCAAAATATGATTGTTGTGGTAGTATATGTCGATGATATCATATTTGGGAGTGATCTTACTATAATGAGCAGGAAATTTGCAACTAAAATGCAAGAAGAGTTTGAAATGTCTATGTTGGGAGAACTGTCCTTCTTCTTAGGCTTACAAGTCACTCAATCATAAAAAGGAATATTTATTTCCCAAAACAAATATATCAAGGAAATGTTGAAGAAATTCCAAATGGAAGACAGTAAACCAGTAAGTACTCCCATGGTCACTGGATGTAAACTAACCCTTGATGATGACTCACCAAAAGTAGATCAAATTATGTGCAGATCAATGATTGGAAGTTTTCTCTATTCAACAGTAATTAGACCTGACATCATGCATTTTGTAGGACTAGTGGGAATATTTCAATATGCACCTAGGGAAACTCATCTAAAAGCAGTAAAAATAGTATTCAGATATCTTAAAGGGACCTTAGAATTTGGATTATGGTATCCAAAATTTAAAGACTTTACCTTAAATGCATACACTAATGCAGATTGGGATAGTAGTATAGATGACAGGAAAAGCACTAGTGGAGGAGCCTTTTTTCTAGGAAAATGCCCAGTAGCATGGCTAAGTAAGAAACAAACATCCACATCAATATCCACAACATAGGCATAATACATTGATGTTGCATCATGTTGCACACAAGTTCTCTAGATGAAGAAAACATTAGAATATTTACAAATAAGTTATGATAATCCCATTACTATTAACTATGATAACACTAGTTCCATAAAAATATCTAAAAATCCAGTAATGCATTCTAAAAAAAAACACATCGCAATCAAATACCATTTCTTAAGAGATTAGGTTACTCAAAAATCGGTTAAAGTAGAGTATGTAGATTCCATAGAACAAATTGCAAACATATTCACAAAACCTTTGCCTAGTGGTACTTTTGAAAATCTTCGATGGAAATTGGGAGTAATTCACATATCTAATTAAAACTACAAAAGTTGCATCAGGTGAAAGGGGAACATGGATAGGGGGAGCTTCACCACAGGGGGAGCGAAGAAAGATCCCTTGTGTCATTGTTGTCAAAGGGGGAGGAAAATGATAAACAATAGGAATATTTCAAAGAAAAGGTTGCCATCAATGCCAAAGGGGGACAATGTTGGACACATTGGTATGATATTTTCATTGATGTCAACAGAGTACAGTTGACAAGATCAAAGTTGAGGAGAGATAATGCAGTAAGTTGTGCAAAAGACATAGCGCGAGGTGCAAAGGAATCCAGTATAAACCCAAATCTCGAGAGGTGTTAGCGCATTCAAGTGAAGTTGAAATAGAGTTCAGCAGGTAGAGAAATCGTGTGCAAAAGACTTCAAGAAATCATGACCATTGATTAGAGATAGGAATGAAGTTCGGGAGCATTCACAATCATATAATTGTTGGTGGAAATAAGATTAAATCTCAACCGTTCGATAGCAAGGTAATTCAACAGTTTTTGGATTATTCGGGGTCAAGAAGGAGCACATCAGATAAAGGAAAAGTGGGCCTGAAGTAGGATTAGACCAACGGTGGAGATTAAATTAGGGTGATCTTGATTGATGAATCAAAAAGGCAACATGTCGCAACTATTAATTAGTGTTTGGAGGAAGGTATTCAGATTCCAGTGGAGAAGAGTTGTTTTAACACTCATAAATTGGAGTATCGAAATAGAATATTCCTCATCGATACCCTTTATTCGATGTCAATAAAGGTCGTAACACATGGCGACTATTAATTGGCGTTCGGAGGAAAGTGTTTGGATTCCAGTGGAGAAGAGTTGTTTTAACACTCCAAAATCAGGGTATCAAAACAGAATATTCCTCATCGATACCCTTTATTCGATGTCTAGAAATGTCGTAACACGTGGCGACTACTAATTGGTGTTCAGAGGAAATTTTTCAAAGTCCAGTGGAGAAGAGTTGTTATAACACTCTGAAATCAAGTATCAAAAAAAATATTCCATTCAGAGAGAAAAAGAATGTGGAAGTGTCATCTCTCTGAAGACAAATAATCGAAGAATATTCCATTCGATACCATCCATTCATAGCGTTGAAGAATATGGAAGTGACATCCCTATGAAGAAAAAGAATCAAAGAATATTCCATTCTATACCATCAGTTCGGAGAGATGAAGAAAGTGGAAGTGGCATCCCTACGCAGACAAAGAATCAAAGAATATTCTTTTTGAATCTAGGATGAGACACATAGTAAGAGAAAGACGAAACATGGCCCAATCAACTGATTACAAGTGTCAAAATTAATATGGCACATAAGGTATATGAAATTCATGAATCAAGGTGACACGTGGCAACCCTCAACCAATGCCACGTCAACAATGAAACCAACAAGCCACGTCACTCCAAGGGAATTGAACAAAATTAAAAGTACCGAATTCCCAGAGTCTAGGAATTAAAAATCTATGAAATGAATAAGAGTCGTCCATCTCAATGCAATATCAATTCATGATCGTTGCATTAGTCTATGTGACCAAATAAGTACGAAGAGATCCAGGCGTCGAAAAAAAAGGAGTCACAAAGTACCGAAGCCCCAAGACAAGATTTGGATGTCCATCAAGGAGGAAGATCCACAATAAAGATCCAAAAGTGTGCAATGGGAAGGCCATTAAAAAAACACCTTTTTGAGTTTGTGCGGGGCGTCCACTCAACCACAAATTAAGTCACAATTGTTCGATCTACTAATAGATCAAGTATACAAACTTCTAGGAAATTTACTCCGAGAGAGTTGGAATATTTCAAAGGAAAAAATATTGAAGGTTGGAGTACCGGAGGACTTGGTTCCAGCACCGGTCACATAAAGGACTTGGTTCCAGCAGCTGGTAAAATCTCAAAAATGATCTATTGGAGAACTGAGGACGTAGCAGAAGAATAAGAATGAAATAAAGAGGCATGGAATTGAGTTAAAAGAAATCAATCCATACATGTGATTGATTTATAAAAATCCCTCTTACTTAATTGAAAATATTTCAAGGTAATGTATGAATAATAAATAGAGGAAGATATTAATTCTAAATTTAAAGACAAATTTTATTATTGTTAATTTAAATGAAGAGGTGCAATGGTTCAAACAAAGGGACACAATGCTTAAAATCTCACACCAGATGGAAGACTATATAAGCAAGAAAGAACGATGAAAGAGAAGGTGTCTATGTAGTCCATATGAGAAGATCAAAATCAGAAGTAGAGTCCAAGAAGGAAAGTCGAAGATACTTATGCAGTGAGGGTGGAAGGGAGGAGCAAGGAAGGATTCACATCCTTGTCTAATTGAAGTGTGAAAATAAGGGAGTTGGTGCTTCCTAGGGTTCGTTCCCTAAAACAAGGGAGTTGGTGCTTCCTAGGGTTCGTTCCCTAAAACAAGGGAGTTGGTGCTTCCTAGGGTTGGTACCCTAAAAAAAATGGATTTGGTGCTTCCTAGGGTTGGTGCCCTAAAATAAGGGAGTTGGTTCTTCCTAGGTTTGGTGCCCTAAATAAGGGGATTTGTGTCTCCAAGAGTTGGTTCTCTAAAGAGGTTTGGTTTCCTTCACAAACACAAGATTATTATTTATAAACTTTGTAATGCTTGTTGAAGTATACTTATATAATTGATTGTTTAAATAAAAAGTCCATTGTTCATCTATAGTGATGATAATTACAATAACAAATTAATTACTAATTGTTTAAAAAGGTAATATTGGGTCACCCCCCCCCCCCTCTCAGTATTTCCAACAATTGGTATCAGAGCGAGTGCCTTCAGCACAATCTAATAACTGGAAGGTAGATCCTGAAAGAAATGGATAAGCAAGAGGGAATGTCTTCCAACAAAGCACCATTGTTTAAAGGAGGTGATTATGCTCTATGGAAAATAAGAATGAAAATCTAACTGTTGGATCTGTTGGACAACTGAGAGGGGGGGGTGAATCAGTTGTTATTGAGCTTAAACAATTATGCTTCTTTTAAAACTCTTTTCAGACACACTGAATGATGATCACAATAATGCAGAGAAATAAACACTGGCACATTCAGCATCAGTCACATATATGAGAAACACAGAGACAGATATTTTTTGAGGAAACCCATACAGGGTAAAAACCTCTTTTTCTTTATATGATAAGTAATAATTACATTCTTTACATTATCATACATATGAGCACCAACTCATAATGAGGCTACAACCCCTGTTTTGCAAGCTGCAACTTGCTGAGAGCACCAACTCTCTGTTTTCTCTAGCACCCACTAGAAGGAAGCACCAACTCCCTCGTTTCTCTAGCACCAACTAGAAAGAAGCACCAACTCACTGAGTGTTTCCAGCACCAACTGGATGGAAGCACCAACTTCCAATCATATAGGCACCAACCTGTATAATAGAGAACAAGAGTTCTCCCTTGCACCACCCTACCTCCCTGGTTTCTCTGGCTACAACCAGATGGAAGCTACAACTCCCTGTGTTCAAGCACCCACTTGAACCTCTGAGGACAACAGTCCTCCCAAGCACCTCCCAACCACCCTGAAATATTAATCTTTGCTACTGAAACTTATTACAGTGATAAAATGTTCAACAATGGCTTACCAGACTCATTATTGTTCTGCTGCATTTCTTTACTATGTCTGCCTCATTGCCTTCCTGCACACATCACTTGCACCGTTTGTTCTTCCACTCTTTATGCTCTGTGCGCCATGTCAATTCACTGCACCGTTCCTCTTCTGTGCTATTCAGCTGCTGCACTCTCCTCCTTCTTCACACGTGAATCACCTTTACCAACAACAACCATAGCAAACTCCAACAGCAACCTCTCTATCATCTCTTTTGTGTACCGTGTATTTATAGATTTTGTGCACCTTGTGCATGCAATGTTCGCAATGCCTTTGCATGCTGACTCTGCACCGTTATCCTCCACCTCTCGAGTGCTCTGTCTGATCATCATCGTGACTCTTCATCTTCTCTGGTGGTTCGCCCCGCGTGTCCAGAATTACTGTATCTTATACTGAGATTCCTCAGCCTCTCTGGAAGTTTGAAACTTTTTATCTTCTCTGTGACAGTCGAACTCACCTTCTCTGTTTCAGTTACAGGCTTCAACGCTCATCAGCTGTCAATCACCTCCACAAACATCTTCATTCCTCTCAAAGACTCTTCACCTCCTCTGTCAGTCATCCCGAAGTGTCTTCGCATCCTCTGGTAGAAACCATCAATGGTTTCTAGCAGTTTCACTGTGTCGTGCAACCGTAGCCCTCATATCTCCTTCAGGTTAATCTACGTCATTGGATGAGCTTTATTAATCTTTCCTTTAAACCGGGTTTCAGCATTTCGGCATTCCTGTTGCATTGTGTTCTTGCCTCTCCAAGTCATGATCCCCAAAACTCCGATATGGAGTTACATCTACGGTCCAGATCCAAGCTTGATTTAACGGTTGTGATTGAATCGCCATATCGCATATCGCGATTTCGTCATTCTTGTTGCCTTGTTTTCTATTTCTCTTGATGTCGCGATCCGCGAAACTCCGATATGGAGTTATGTCAACGGTCCAGATCTGATCTCTATTCAACGGCTACGATTAAATTGCGATTTCGTGTATCGTGATTTCGACATCCTTGATGTCCAGTGTTTTTGTCACTTCAAAGTTCTGATCCCCGATACTCCATAAAGAAATAAGATCAACGATCCAAGTCACTTCTTAACTTAACGGCTGCGATTAAATCGCGAATTCGCATATCGCGAAATCGAGATTCCTGATGTCAATGTTCTTTGACAACTTCAACACTCGATCCTCGAAACTCCGACAAGGTGTCCATCTGCTGACGTCACACATGGATTGACACGTGTTGAATACTGCCATGTGTCACTCTGATTCGTGACTTACATGTGCCTGAAATGTTGAATCAGTTTGACACTTGTCATTACCTGGTTGTGACACGTGTTCCTAGATGACGTGGTTTGTTGACATGAGTCGGGTCGACGGTCTAGATCACATCTTGATCTGACGGTTCAGATTCAGTCGGGATTTCACACATCGTGATTTCGGGGTTCCTGATGTCAATAATATTTGACATGTCCAACTCTCGATCACCGAAACTCCGACAAGAACTGGGATCAACGGTCCATATTTGTCCTCGATCCAACGGTCGAGATTATATCGGGGTATCGCATATCGCAATTTCGCGAGTCCTGTGGTTATTATTCTTTGACCTCTTCAACTCGCGATCCTTGAAACCCCGATAGGGAGTCGGATCAATGGTCCACATAACCCCTTGAGATGGACGGTCCTCCTGCTTTCGAGATTTTGTGAGCCCCTTTTCTCCTTGCACTTTAAACACCGTGCAGGTTTCCCCGATCCAACGGTGGTCGGATCCTGCGCTCAGATCTAACACCTGAGATCTATCCTCCTCTTCAGCGTGCGCTCTTCTTGTTTTTATTCAGATCTGACGGCCCTCAATCTGTCGGGAATTTTGGATGGGATCCAACGATCAGTGACGCTTCTCCTCCAAGCTTACACATCCTTCTTACTTGGAAGAATTTCGACTCTGCGCTAATTCCTCCTGAGCCTACGTTGTTCTTGTTTGTCCATCGATGCACATTCTGATCCTGCCATATTCACTGTTGTACTTGCCATCAATGACAAGCATACACTTCCTATTAAACATTTGCCAACAATCTCCCCCTTTGGCATTGATGGCAACTAAGGCACCCGAATTATTTTCTCCCCCTTTGACATCAATGTCAAAGAGAACATGCTCCCCCTGAGCTGTTGCAGTATTTTAGGAGGTATTTGATATTAAATCAATACAAACTCCCCCTAACAGGAAGGACTCTCTTATATGAGGCCTGCAGAATATTTGTATCTGAACCAGAGTCTTCTCTTTCTGATTCTTGGACCTGTTCATCTTCAGCTTTCGTTGTATCCTCTATGCAAAATTCAAAATTGCTCACCTCTCTTACTTGGACTCCTTTATCAATCTTCTCATGAGTGGATGACTCCCCCTGTCACTGTCATCTCTCTGCTTCTGACTATTTTCCCCCTTTGTTCCTAAAAGGTTAACTTTCCTTGACAAGGTCTTTCCTCTTGTTGTCTCTACAAGAACACTGTGCAATTGTAACTTGTCCCTTTTAAATAGCCCTTGGATCTCCCCATTGAATCTCACCGATCTCTATTGCTGCAATTTTCATTTTTCTTCCATGATGCATTCAATCCAGGGCTTTTATGTCCATATTCAATCACAGGAGAAAACTGCTACACCCACTCTCA
>ML787242.1:129524-156054 GCA_009831015.1 Picea engelmannii
GGGGGGGGGGGTGAATCATTTGTTATTGAGCTTAAACAATTATGCTTCTTTTAAAACTCTTTTCAGACACACTGAATGATGATCACAATAATGCAGAGAAATAAACACTGGCACATTCAGCATCAGTCACATATATGAGAAACACAAAGACAGATATTTTCCGAAGAAACCCATACAGGGTAAAAACCTCTTTTTCTTTATATGATAAGTAATAATTACATTCTTTACATTATCATACATATGAGCACCAACTCATAATGAGGCTAAAACCCCTGTTTTGCAAGCTGCAACTTGCTGAGAGCACCAACTCTCTGTTTTCTCTAGCACCCACTAGAAGGAAGCACCAACTCCCTGGTTTCTCTAGCACCAACTCCCTGAGAGTTTACAGCACCAACTGGATGGAAGCACCAACTTCCAATCATACAGGCACCAACCTGTATAACAGAGAACAAGAGTTCTCCCTTGCACCACCCTACCTCCCTGGTTTCTCTGGCTGCAACCAGATGGAAGCTACAACTCCTTGTGTTCAAGCACCCACTTGAACCTCTGAGGACAATAGTCCTCCCGAGCACCTCCCAACCACCCTGAAATATTAATCTTTGCTACTGAAACTTATTACAGTGATAAAATGTTCAACAATGGCTTACCAGACTCATTATTGTTCTGCTGCATTTCTTTACTCTGTCTGCCTCATTGCCTTCCTGCACACATCACTTGCGCAGTTTGTTCTTCCACTCTTTATGCTCTGTGCGCCATGTCAATTCACTGCACCGTTCCTCTTCTGTGCTATTCAGCTGCTGCACTCTCCTCCTTCTTCACACGTGAATCACCTTTACCAACAATAACCATAGCAAAATCCAACAGCAACCTCTCTATCATCTCTTCTGTGTACCGTGTATTTATAGCTTCTGTGCACCTTGTGCATGCAATGTTCGCAATGCCTTTGCATGCTGACTCTGCGCCATTATCCTCCACCTCTCGAGTGCTCTATCTGATCATCATCGTGACTCTTCAGCTTCTCTGGTGGTTCGCCCCGCGTGTCCAGCATCACTGTATGTTATACTGAGATTCCTCAACCTCTCTGGCAGTTTGAGACTCTTCGTCTTCTCTGTGACAGTCGAACTCACCTTCTCTGTTTCAGTTACAGGCCTCAATGCTCATCAGTTGTCAATTGCCTCCATGAACATCTTCATTCCTCTCAGAGACTCTTCACCTCCTCTGTCAGTCATCCCGAAGTGTCTTTGCATCCTATGGTAAAAACCATCAATGGTTTCTAGCAGTTTCACTGTGTCGTGCAACCGTAGCCCTCAGATCTCCTTTAGGTTAATCTACGCCATTGGATGAGCTTTATTAATCTTTCCTTTAAACCAGGTTTCGGCATTTCGGCATTCTTGTTGCATTGTGTTCTTGCCTCTCCAAGTCGCGATCCCCGAAACTCCGATATGGAGTTACATCTACGGTCCAGATCCAAGCTTGATTTAATGGTTGTGATTGAATCGCCATATCGCATATCGCGATTTCGACATTCTTGTTGCCTTGTTTTCTATTTCTCTTGATGTTGTGATCTACGAAACTCCAATATGGAGTTATGTCAATGGTCCAGATCTGATCTCTATTCAACGGCTGTGATTAAATCGCGATTCCGCGTATCGCGATTTCGACATCCTTGATGTCCAGTGTTTTGGTCACTTCAAAGTTCTGATCCCCGATACTCCATAAAGAAATCATATCAACGATCCAAGTCACTTCTTAACTTAACGACTGCGATTAAATCGCGAATTTGCATATCGCGAAATCGGGATTCCTGATGTCAATGTTCTTTGAAAACTTCAACACTCGATCCTCGAAACTCCGACAAGGTGTCCATCTGCTGACGTCACACATGGATTGACATGTGTTGAATACTGCCACATGTCACTCTGATTCGTGACTTACATGTGCCTGAAATGTTGAATCAGTATGACACTTGTCATTACCTGGTTGTGACACGTGTTCCTAGCTGACGTGGTTTGTTGACGTGAGTATGGTCGACGGTCTAGATCACATCTTGATCTGACGGTTCAGATTCAGTCGGGATTTCACACATCGCGATTTCGGGGTTCCTGATGTCAATAATTTTTTACATGTCCAACTCTCGATCACCGAAACTCCGACAAGAACTGGGATCAACGGTCCATATTTGTCCTCGATCCAACGGTCGAGATTATATCGGGGTATCGCATATCGTGATTTCCCGAGTCCTGTGGTTATTATTCTTTGACGCCTTCAACTCGCGATCTTCGAAACCCCAATAGGGAGTCGGATCAACGGTCCACATAACCCCTTGAGATGGACGGTCCTCCTGCTTTTGGGATTTTGTGAGCCCCTTTTCTCCTTGCACTTTAAACACCGTGCAGGTTTTCCCCGATCCAACGGTGGTCGGATCCTGTGCTCAGATCTAACGCCTTAGATATATCCTCCTCTTCAGCGCACGCTCTTCTTGTTTTTATTCAGATCTGACGGCCCTCATGCTGTCGGGAATTTTGGATGGGATCCAACGATCAGTGACGCTTCTCCTCCAAGCTTACACATCCTTCTTACTTGGAAGAATTTCGACTCTACGCTAATTCCTCCTGAGCCTACGTTGTTCCTGTTTGTCCATCGATGCACATTTTGATCCTGCCATCTTCACTGTTGTACTTTCCATCAATGACAAGCATACACTTCCTATTAAACATTTGCCAACAGGATCTTGGTTTTGATGTTTGGAAATCTGTAGTAGATGGTTACACTGCACCAGCTACTCCACCCACAGATATTGCAATAAAGAATATTTGTAATGACAACTCAAGAGAATTCAATGCCATTCTAGGAGGATTAACAAATCCTATATGTGTGAAGGTAATGCATTGTAAGTCAGCTAAGGAGATCTGGGACAAAATGGAGGTTATATATGAAGGAGATAACAAAGTCAAGGAAGCCAAACTACAAAACTACAGAGCTCGGTTTGAAAATTTGAAGATGAAAGAAGAAGAGAACATTGATGAATACCTTGATAGGGTAGATGAGGTAGCTAACTCAATCAGAGCAGCAGGAGAAGAAACTTCAGACAAACCTATTGTAAAAAATATCTTAAGGTCGTTACCTATGAGGTATGATGCCAAGATTTCCACAATTGAAGATAGACCAGAACTTGACAAACTCACAATAGATGAGCTCCATGGAATTCTTACAACATATGAGATGAGGATAGGGAAAAAAAACCCATCAAAAGGAGAAACAACATTTAATCCTTCTAAAGCAAAGAAGAATTAGGATCATATGTCTAATGAAGATCATTCAGACATATCAGATGTAGAAGAGGCCAACTTTATAAAGAAACTTCAGAAAGGATCTGGAAAATATAAAGGAAAGTTACCATTCAAATGTTTCAACTATGGAAAAACTAGAGACTTTTTCAATAAATGTCCCTATCCTAATCAAGAGGAAAGTGATGCTGAAAGAAATTTCAAAGATCAGAAGAAGAGTAAAACCAAAAATAAATGGAATTTCTACTAGAAGAAGAAAACTTTCTTTACCCAATAAGACAGTAGCTCATCTAAAGAAAGTGAAGAAGAGAAGCCAGAGCTTCTATTTATGTGAATGAAAACTCAAGATGATAATCATTTAGAAGATGAATAAGAAGTAAACCTTGAGGAAAAAATCATCTCTGCAATTGAAGAACTAAGAAAATCTAAAAATCAAAAAAATTTACTAAGAGAACAACATCTAAAGTTTGAAGAAGCTATAAAATCAATAGAAAAGGAGGTTTCCAAAACCATTAGTGATTCAAAACAATTAATTCTTGAGTTAAAAACCCAACTCCATGAAACCAAAAGAAAAGAATAAATCTTGAATAAGGAACTGAATGAAAAACAACAAACATGTAAGATATTGGAAGATGAAATAATTCAACTAAAAGGGAAACTAGAAAAACAAGACATTCAGTCTAAGTTTGAAAACAGCCCAAAAATCTTGAACAACATTCTTAGCAGACAAAGATCATCAAATGATAAGAAAAGACTGGGATATTATCTCTCTACAGAACAGAAGAATGACCAACAACCAATCAGTGGTGCAGGTGCTCTTAAGAACTCCATAAGAAGAGAAGAAAGTAAGGCAAGGACAATACCATTGAAAATTGTCCCAAATAAACAGAAATATGCACTTCCTACTAAAGAAAAATATGAAAAGAAGAATAGAATCATCAGAAGGAACCCATCTAACATAAATTGATATATCTTCCTTGGTTATTGCTATTCCTACAAAAATTTTGGACATAAAGCAATACACTGCAAAGCTTATAGAAAGTACAATACAAGAAATGTTAAAAGATATGAAAATAATAATGATAATGCAGAAAGAAGAAAATATAACTCCTTCTCTCCCTTACAAGACTACAATGTTGAATGTTACAAATGCAACAACTATGGTCATAGAGCTAGTGAATGTAGATTGTCAAAATATGACAAAAGGATAAATATTCCCAACAATCAAAAAGTATGGAAGAAAAAGAAAATAAAGAAAATAGAGTGCAATGTATCCCTATATTTGAGAAACCAAGGATGTCAATGGTATATATACAATGGATTTTCTAAACACATGACTAGATATCAAAGCAAATTTCTCAAGTTAAAAAGGAAAGTATAAGGAAAAGTCACCTTTGGAGATAATATGTCAGCCAAAATACTGGGAAAATGCACTGTCAGTTTAGGGAATAACAAGACCAAAGCAGAAGATGTACTTTTGGTAGAAAATATTAAGCCTAATATCCTAAGTGTAAGTCATACATGTGATCAGGGTCACATACTTACCTTTGATTCTCATAAATGTGAGAGCAAAAGAAAATATATTGGAAAGCTAGTAGCAGTTGCACCAAGAACATCTAGCAATGTGTACATCTTTGATGTAGATGAAGCAGAAAAATGTTGTTTAAGTCAAGAAGATGAAAGTTGGCTATGGAATAGAAGGTTGGGACAGTTAATCTTTGACAACTTAATCAAAACCAACAAGAAGGAGGCAGTAAGGGATCTTCCAAAAGTTATTACGCCTTCAGATTCTATTTGTAAACATTGTCAAATAGGGAAGCAAACAAGAGTTAATTTTAAAACAAAATATCATTCCACAAAAAAATCATTAGAACTTATTCACACATATCTATGTGGACCTACCAGAAATAAAAGTATTTATGGTGAACAATATTTTATGTTGATCATTGATGATTACACAAGAATGACCTGGGTATACTTTCTAAAAGAAAAATCAGAATCCTTTGAGAAGTTTAAAACATACAAAGTCCTTATAGAGAATGAAACAAATATCAAAATTAAATGTCTGATATCAGACAATGGAGGAGAATTCACCTCTAAAGAGTTCATTCAATTCTATGAAAATCATGGTATCAAAAGACATTTTCATCTCCCAGGACTCCTCAACAGAATGGAGTGGTGGAAAGGAAAAATAGAACAGTTCAAGAAGTTGCAAGAACCATGTTAAATGAAGCCAGGCTTCTAGACAAATTCTAGAGAGATGTAATCTACACAGCAGTCCAACTACTTAATCGAGCCCAGTTGAGACCCAACCATGACATAAATCCTTATGAACTATGGTTTGGCGGACCAGCATCTGTAAAACACTTTAGGAATTTTTGGAAGTAAATGTTACATTAAGAACGATGAAGATAATTTAGGAAATTTTGGTCCAAGATCTGATGAAGGCATATTTTTAGATTATTCACCTAATAAGAAAGCATATAGATGTTATAATCTTAGACTACTAAATATAGTGGAAAGTGCCAATGTAAAGATAGATGATCTAAAACTAAAGAAGAGCATATCCCAAGACATATCAAAAATTGATAAAGAATCTCAGCAAGAAGATGATGATAATGAAACATGGGAAAATGAACCATATGTTGATGAAGAAGACAATGAAGAAATGACCTTTCCAAAAGCTCCATCAAAAAGAGTTCAAAAGAATCATCCTGAGAGTCAGATCATTGGAGATAAAAATGCACTAGTAGAAACAAGAAGGAAACTCACATTTGACTCAGAACAAGCAATGTTGTCTATGATAGAACCTAAATCATTTAAAGAAGCCAACAAAAGTAAATACTGGACAAAGGCAATGAATGAAGAACTTGTCCAGATAGAGAGGAAACAGACTTGGGAATTAGTTCCAAGACCTAAGGACAAGAATGTGGTAGGAACCAAGCGGATCTTCAAGAACAAACTAAATGAAAATGGGGAGATTATAAATAGCAAAGCCAGATTAGTTTGCAAAGGATATCATCAAGTAGAAGGTATTGATTTTGAAGAAACTTTTGCTCCAGTAGCAAGACTAGAAGTCATCAAAATGTTCCTGGCATTTGCATGTTTTAGAAATTTCAAGATTTATCAAATGGATGTCAAGTCGGCATTTCTGAATGGAACTCTAGAAGAAGAAGTCTATGTTGACAAACTAGAAGGATTCGTGCTAACATAAAATAAATACTATGTGTGCAAGCTAAAGAAAGCTTTGTATGGTCTTAAGAAATCCCCAAGAGCATGGTTTTCAAGTTTACATCAGTACCTACAAAAATAAGAATACGAGAGAGGGGCTACTGACAACAACTTATATATCAAAATTGAAGATCAAAATACGATTGTTGTGGTAGTATATGTTGATGATATCATATTTTGGAGTAATCTTACTATAATGAGCAGAAAAATTGCAACTAAAATGCAAGAAAAGTTTGAAATATCTATGTTGGGAGAACTATCCTTATTCTTAGGTTTAAAAGTCACTCAATCAGAAAAAGGAATATTTATTTCCCAAACCAAATATATCAAGGAAATGTTGAAGAAATTCCAAATGGAAGACAGTAAACCAGTAAGTACTCCCATGGTCATTGGATGTAAACTAAGCCTTGAAAATGACTCACCAAAAGTAGATCAAACTATGTACATATCAATGATTGGAAGTTTTCTCTATTCAACAAAAACTAGACCTGACATCATGCATGTTGTAGGACTAGTCGGAAGATTTCAATCTGCACCTAGGGAAACTCATCTAAAAGCAATAAAAAGAATATTCATATATCTTAAAGGGACCTTAGAATTTGGATTATGGTATCCAAAAATTAAATACTTTACCTTAAATTCATACATTGATGCGGATTAGGCTAGTAGTATAGATAACAGGAAAAGCACTAGTGGAGGAGCATTTTTTCTAGGAAAATGTCTCGTAGCATGGCTAAGTAATAAACAAACATCCACATCACTATCCGCAGCAAATGAAAAATACATTGTTGTTGCATCCTGTTGCACACAAGTTCTCTGGATGAAACAAACATTAGAAGATTTACAAATAAGTTATGATAATCCCATTACTATTAACTGTGATAGCACTAGTCCCATAAAAATCTCTAAAAATCTAGTAATTCATTCTAAAAAAATGCATATCTCGATCAAATATTGTTTCTTAAGAGATCAGGTTGCTCAAAAATTAGTTAAAGTAGAGTATGTAGATACCAAAGAACGAATTGTAGATATATTCACAAAACCTTTGCCTAGGGGTACTTTTGAAAATATTCGACAGAAATTGGAAGTAATTCACATATCTCATTAAAACTACAAAAGTTGCATCGGGTGAAAGGGGCACATGGATACGGGGAGCTTCGCCATAGGGGGAGCGAAGAAAGATCTCTTTTATCATTGTTGTCAAAGGGGGAGGAAATTGATAAACAATAGAAATATTTCAAAGAAAAGGCTTCCATCAATGCCAAAGGGGGAGAATGTTGGACACAGTGGTATGATATTTTCATTGATGTCAATAGAGTGCAGGTGATGAGATCAAAGCTCAAGAGAGATAATGTAGCAAGTTGTGTAGAAGACATAGCATGAGGTTCAAAGGAATCCAATATAAACCCAAATCTCAAGAGGACTTAGCACATTCAAGTGAAGTCGAAACAGAGTTCTGCAGGTAGAGAAATCATGTGAAAAAGACTTCAAGTAATCATGACCATTGATCAGGGATAGGAATGAAGTTTGGGAGCATTCACAATCATTTGATTGCTAGTGGAAACAAGATTAAATCTCAACCATTTGATAGCAAGGTAAATGAACGGTTTCTGGATTATTCGGGGTCGAGAAGTAGCACACCAGATAAAGGTAAAGTGGGCCTGAAGAAGGATTAGACCAATGGTGGAGATTAACTCGGGGTGATCCTGGTTGATGAATCAGAAAGTCAACACATGGAGACTATTAATTGGTGTTCGGAGGAAGGTATTCGAAGTCCAATGGAGAAAATTTGTTTTAACACTCTGAAATCAGAGTATCGAAATAGAATATTCCTCATCGATACCCTTTATTCAATGTCCAGGAAGGTCATAACACATGGCGACTATTAATTGGTGTTTGGAGGAAAGTGTTCGGAGTCCAATGGAGAAGAGTTTTTATAAAACTTTGAAAATAGAGTATCAAAAAATAATATTACATTCAATACCATCCGTTCGGAGAGCTAAAGAATGGGGAAGTGGCATCCCTCTAAAGATAAAGAATCGAAGAATATTCCATTCAATAATTTTCGTTTGGAGAGCTGAAGAATGTGGAAGTGACATCCCTCTGAAGACAAAGAATCGAAGAATATTCCATTTGATACCATCCGTTCGGAGAGCTGAAAAAACTCGAAGTGGCATCCCTCCAAAGACAAATAATCGAAGAATATTCCTTTTGAATCTAGGACGAGACATATAGTAAGACAAAGACGAAACATGGCCCAATCAACTGATGAGAAGTGTCAAAATTCATATGGCACGTAAGGTCTACAAAATTCACGAATCAAGGTGACAGGTGGTAGCCCTCAGCCAGTGCCACATCAACAATGACATCAGCAAGCCACGTCACTCTGGGGGAATTGAACAAACTTAAAAGTATCGAAGTCTTGGAGTCCATGAATATCAAAGCTCTGAAATGAATAAGATTCGTACATCTCAATTCAAGATTAATTCATGATCGTTGGATTAGCCTATGTGACCAAATAAGTACGAAGAGATCTAGCCGTCACAAATCCCTGAGATAAGATTGTTGAGATGCAACAAGAAGATCCTAGTGAAAATTATGCACCTACACTAGGATGGAGCCTCAGGCTATTTGTAGGTGGAAGTCTATTTTTAGATGATGAGCAAATTCTATTTATAGATGATGTTTATTTATAGATGGTGAGCGAATTCTATTTACAGATGTATGTCGACTATTATTATCCCTTAATAATAGTTGGACAATAAATATTAGTCTATTCTCAATGAGCACTTGGAAATAGTTAACTGAAGTGGAAAATCAATTAGCTATAGGAAATTCGAGTTCAAATTTTGACTGTTGGAACATGCAAGTCGAATTAGTTGTAACTGAGTGATTCGAAGTTTTAATAGAGTTGGATGTGTAGTTATGTGAGTTGTAAATTAGTTTAACTCAGTTAAGTGAGTTAAGCTCAGTTGTACTAGTTGTAACTGAACTTACACTAGTGAGAGATCAGTGAATTAATTATTAATTAATTCACAATCAGTGATCTCACATGCAACTGAAGATTTACCATTGTTAACTACATGCATGTCAGATCCAGTGGAGACCCAATTGAGATAACAGGTGAAAGGGATAGTTTGACTATCAGTTGTGACATTAGTGAGTGCACTCATGCAACCAAACACATAGTGGATGTTCCCATGAGTATTGTGCAACCTAGGTAAGAGGGATTCATTCATTGCAGGGATTTCCATTAGCAGGGATTGCGCAGAGGAGGCAGGTTGTCTGGAAGCAGTAAATTGGCACATGAATTTGTCAATTTTTGTATGACAGTGTGAGACAATTGTATATTGTACTGAGATCTCTTGGAATAGAGTTTTGTATGAGATTGTTTCATGATCCATGATATATACATAATATATGATAGTGGGGTTTTTAGATTTATGCTTTCTCGGTAAAACAATTGTGTTATGTATCATTAATCTTTCTTCTTGATATTGCAAATGGCGATCGTGTTTTAAATTCCGCAAGAATATTTGTAGAAGCGATTATGTATTTAACAATGGCATATAATTTTTATATCAGGAGAATCCAGGCAATACATAATTTGTATTAAAATTTCTACATGGTATCAAAGCGCAGAAGATTGCAGAAGTTGAGTTTGTGATTGGATAGAATTCGAATTTGCAAAAAGACTTTCTTGGTGCTACAGCTGATTCAAGATCGAAATGGATTTCAATGGCTTGAGGTTAGAGCATGCACTCAAGGGCAGCTCCAACTACATTTCTTGGAAGGACAGGATGGAGGCAGTACTTGAAGACAATGGCTTGAAGGAATTCATTGACAAAGATGTTCCTAAGCCAGATGTTGCAGGCGCTGCAAATCTTTATGCATGGAAAAAAAAAGTGGCAAAGGCGAGGAGGATCATGTTGGAGGGAGTACGACACCACATTGTCTCAAGCCTCCATAGGAAATTCACACTATATGCAATGTGGAATACTTTGATGGATCTATTCTAAAACAACAACGACCATAGGAAATTGGCGCTCAAAGATGGAGAAGGGCGACTCCATTCCAAAATATCTCACGAAGTTTGTCCAATGTCGGGATGAGATGGGGAGTGTGGGAATAATAGTCGTTGATGATGATTTGGTGAGATTGTCTCTCCTAGGACTTCCCAAGAATTGGCACAGCTATCAAGACGTTGTCAATGGAAGGGAAAAATTTCCAGATTGGGAACGACTATGGTCAGATCTAGTGCAGTAGGAGTTCATGTGGAACACCAGAGATGGCTCTTCATCAAATCATGATGATGAAGAGGATTGTGCTTTGACTACCAAGGCAAGGAAAGGGAAGGGGAAGAAATTCCATTCAAAATCTAAGTCTAAAGTCAAAACGTTGGATTTGTCCAAAGTGAAGTGTTTTCACTGTCACGAACATGGGCATCTCGCTACTAACTGTCCATAGAAGAAGAAGAACAAGAAGGTTGTTGGAGCTGAAGCTAGTGAGGCCCTTGCCTCGCAATTTGAAATTGACTTCTCCTTGATCACATGCATGGCGTCAAGTGTATTGGGATCGGTGTGGTATTTGGATAGTGGTGCTTCCTTCCACATGACGGGAGATAAGGAGCTTTTTGGTGACTTAGAGGAGAGAGATATCAAAATGCATATAGAGATGGGTGACGATGGATGATACAGTGTGACTGACATTGGTACCATTACCTTTCAGAGGGAGTCAGGTAAACCATTTCAATTGAAATATGTTATGCATGTTCCAGGTCTGAAGAAAAACTTGGTCTCAGTCATAATGTTGGAGGACAGAGGCTATGATGTTGTTTTCAGCGATGGAAAATCCTTTTTGTGACATAAAACAATGGGTCAAATCAAGAAGATAGGGATTCGAGTTAAGAATCTCTACAAGCTGGAGGTAGATGGTTGTGTTTCCATGATGGGTAAGGCAGAAAAAGTTGTGAGCCGAGATGAGGGTGAATTATGGCACAGGAAATTGGGCCATCTTCATCATGGAGCCTTGAAAATCATGCAGCAAATATGTACTGGACTTCCAATGGGAAGACTTGCTCAGTTTGATCAGTGCAAGGGTTGCACCATGGGGAATTATGTAAAGTCCACCTTTCATGAAAAGGAGAACTGTGCTTCGGTGATCCTGGAGAGAATTCACACAGACGTGTGTGGACCATTCTCAGTTGCTTCAACAACAAAGCATAAGTATTATGTTATTTTTGTTGATGAATTTTCTCGTAAATGTTGGATATTCTTCATGCGTAAGAAGGATCAAACATTCTCAAAGTTCTGTGAGTTTAAATCATTGGTGGAGAAAGAGTCAAGGAAGCAAGTGAAGGCTCTAAGGAACGATAATGGTGGAGAATAAATCTCTAACGAATTCAAATACTTTTGCAGCAAAAGAAGTAATTCAAAGAGAACTCATAGCACCTCATAACCCACAGCAAAATGGGGTCGCGGAGAGGAAGAACAAAATGATCATGGGTGCAGCATGAGCGATGTTGCATGATCAGGGCATACCAATGCATTTGTGGGTGAAAGCATGCAACACTGCCTTTTATGTGAAAAACTGTTGTCCTCATAGAGTACTTGGCATGAGTACACCTGAAGAAGCTTTCACTGGTAAGAAACCTGATGTTTCTCATTTTAAGATTTTTGGCTTATCTGTTTATGTGCATGTGACCAAGAACTCCAGGAAGAAGATGAAGCTGACTGATGAAGTTGGTATATTTGTGGGGTACACAAAAACACCCCATAATTATCGTGTGTATTTTCCTAACAGTAAGATGACTGTTATGCAATAGGATATAAAATTCGATGAGGGGAAATCCATGTGGTTGTCGCTTGAGAGGGATCTAGACTTGCATGAAGAGAAAGAACTATTGGTTCCCAAAGATGAGTCTCAAGATGTGGGTCAGCCACATGAGGAGGTTCATGGAGTGGAGGAAGCCACTCATGCAAAGCCATCCATCAAAAATGGCAGAAAGCACACCATGGAAGCTGATAGATTGAGACTAGATGATGCACAGAATGTAGGAGCCCCTACTTCACAGCGGAGACAGAGACAGTCTCCTGATCGATTTATTGGATACATGGTTGTCATGAGAAAAATTATTGTGATTGAACCATCTTCCTTTCAAGAAGGAGTGCAGGATCCCACTTGGGTTGATGAAATGGTGGAGGAGTATGACTCCATTGTCAAAAACAGTGCATGGGAAATTGTCCCAAGACCGGTCGACAAATCAGTGGTAGGTTCGAAATGGATCTACAAGGGTAATATTTTAATCATTGTTCTTTATGTTGATGATTTAATACTGAATGGTGATGAGTAGTTGATACACTCATGCAAGGAGGAACTTGCAAAGGAGTTCGAGATGAAGGATATGGGCCTCCTTCATTATTTCCTTGGATTGGAAATATGGCAGCGAGATGGTGAACTTTTTGTGTCTCAAGGAAAGTATGAAAGGGAGATACTAGGTAAGTTTCACATGGAGGGCTGCAAACCCATGGATACTCCTCTTCCAGGAAACTGGAGGAAAGAGGATGTTACTTCTGGAGTGGTAGTGGATGCTACTATCTATCGATAGCTAGTGGGTTCGCTAATGTATCTAGTGAACATGAGATCGGACATTTGTTATGCGGTTAACCAGTTGAGTCAAGCAATGGTTAAGCTTACCAAGCTCTTTTGGAAGGCGGGTAAGCATGTCTTGAGATACCTGAGGGGCACATCTGAGTATGTCTTATGGTATAGACAGATGGATGAGGTGAAGTTGCATGGCTTCACAGATGCAGATTAGGTGGGCAGCCCAATGGACAGAAAGAGCACATCAGGGGGGATCTTTAGTATCGAATCTACAATTGTTTCTTGGTACAGCAGGAAACAGAGATCCATGGCACTCAGGTCAGCAGAAGAGGAATACATGGCAGCGATTCAAGCTACGTGTGAGGCTATGTGGATGAGAAAGATCTTGGTTGGTTTGTTTGGTTCTCATTTAGATCCGAAATTGATTCATTGTGATAATCAAAGTTGCATTCAACTCTCGATTAATCATGTGTTTCATGATAGATCTAAGAATATTAGATATTTGGTATCATCATATCAGATATTGTGTGCAGCAGAAGATCATGTTGCTTCAGTACATTCCTATGGAAGATCGGGATGTAGACATTCTGACGAAGGCTCTCACCAGGAGCAAATTTGAATACCATAGAGACAGGATCAGGGTGAAGGATAATCCCTTTCTTATTGAGAGGGAGTGTTGAGATTCAACAAGAATATCCTAGTGAAAATTATGCACCTACACTAGGATGGAGCCTCAGGCTATTTTTAGGTGGAAGTTTATTTTTAGATGATGAGCAAATTATATTTATAGATGATGTCTATTTATAGATGGTGAGCGAATTCTATTTATAGATGTATGTCGACTATTATTATCCCTTAATAATAGTTGGACAATAAATATTAGTCTATTCTCAATGAACACTTGGAAATAGTTAACTAAAGTGGCAAATGAGTTAGCTATAGGAAATTTGAGTTCAAAGGTTGACTGGTGGGACATGCAAGTCGAATTAGTTGTAACTGAGTGATTCAAACTTGTAATAGAGTTGGATGTGTAGTTATGTGAGTTGTAAAGTAGTTTAACTCAATTAAGTGACTTAAGCTCAGTTGTACTAGTTGTAATTGAACTTACACTAGTGAGAGATCAGTGAATTAATTATTAATTAATTCACAATCAGTGATCTCACATGCAACTAAATATTTACCATTGTTAACTACATGCATGTCAGATCCAATGGAGACCCAGTTGAGATAACAGGTGAAAGGGACAGTTTGACTATCAGTTGTGACATTAGTGAGTGCACTCATGCAACCACACACACAGTGGATGTGCCCATGAGGATTGTGCAACCTAGGCAAGAGGGATTCATTCATTGTTGGGATTTCCATTAGCAGGGATTGCGCAGAGGAGGCAGATTGTCTAGAAGCAGTAAATTGGCACATGAATTTGTCAATTTTTGTATGACAGTGTGAGATGATTGTATATTGTATCGAGAGCTCTTGGATTAGAGTTTTGTATGAGATTGTTTCATGATCCATGATATATACATAATATATGATAGTGGTGTTTTTAGCTTTATGCTTTCCCGGTAAAATATATGTGTTATGTGTGATTGATCTTTCTTCTTGATATTGCAATTGGCGATCATGTTTTAAATTCTGCAAGAATATTTGTAGAAGCGATTATGTATTTAACAGTGGCATATAATTGTTAGATCAGGAGAATCCAGGCAATACATAATTTGTATTAAAATTTCTACAAATATTTGACCATCCATCGAGGAGGAAGATCCACGGTCAAGATCGAAAAGCACGCAGTTGGAAGGCCATTAACAAAACACCTTGTTGATTTTGTGCAGACTGTCCACTCAACCACAGATTAACTCAGAACAGTTAGATCTACTAGTTAATAAAGTATACACACTTTGGAAAAATTTACTCTAAGAGAGTTGGAAGATTGCAAAGGCGGAAATCTTGAAGGTCGGAGTATCGGAGGACTTGGTTCCATCACCAGTCACATAAAGGAAAGATAAAGCACCTGGTGTTTAACTCTATTTCCTGTAGGAAACTCAAGAATAACACCATAACAATATAGAGAGTTGGTAAAAGCTCAAAACTGATATGTTGGAGAACTGAGGACACAATAGAAGCATAAGAATGAAATAAAGAGGCATGGGATCGAGTTAAAACAAATCTATCCATACACGTGATCGATTTATGAAAATACCTCTTACTAAATTGAAAATCTTTCACGATAATGTATGAATAATAAATAGAGGAAAATATTAATTCTAAATTAAAAGACAAATTTTATTATTTTTAATTTAAATTAAGAGGTGCAATGGTTCAAACAAAGGAACACAATGCTTCAAATCTCACACCAATTGGAAGACTATATAAGCAAGAAAGAACGATGAAAGAGAAGGTGTCTCTGCATTCCAAATCAAAAGATCAAAAGAAGAAGCAGAGTCCAAGAAAGAAAAGTCGAATATAATTATGCAGTGAGGGTGGAAGGGAGGAGCAAGGAAGGATTCATATCCTTGTCTAAGTAAAGTGTGAAAATAAGGGAGTTGGTGCTTCCTAGGGTTGGTGCCCCAAAAAAAAGGGAGTTGGTGCTTCCTAGGGTTGGTGCCCTAAAGAAGGGGATTTGTGTCTCCAAGATTTGGAGCTCTAAAGAGGATTGGTTTCCTTCACAAACTCAAGATTATTCTTTATAAACTTTGTAATGCTTGTTGAAGTATACTTATATAATTGATTGTTTAAATACAAAGTCCATTGTTGATCTATAGTGATGATAATTAGAATAACAAATTAATTACTAATTGTTTAAAAAGGTAATACTGATTCACCCCCACCCCTCAATATTTCCAATAATTACAACATGTTATAACAATAGAAAATTTCTCTTTTATCTTCTATGTATGTGTTAAATTGCTTAACCAATTCAACAAGCCTATTTTATGCCAAATCAGTATGAATATACCCAATCAAGAATATAACATAAGATAAAAATCAAATATGCAAGTAAGTCATATTTGGACAGCTAAAACACTTCACATATATGAAGTACGTGTACATACCAACATCTTATCACAAACTGGTACAAGCCAAGCCCTCCAAACGCTGGCTAGGGAAACCATAAGAAAACCCTAGCTACAAACTCCTATCTAGGAACCACTCCTAATCAAAGCTAGTTACTTCACCAAAGACCCTCAACAAGATAGAATCAACATCATAAATTCCTCCTTGGTACATACACTTGCATTCCACAAGTGTACAAGGACATATCCTTCTCTCTCCTCCTCAACAAGCTCACATAGTAGTACCAAGGTTTCCAAATGACACAAAACCCTAGTCTTCTTATCTCATAAGAGATACTAGATAAAATGATTCATTTGAACCTCTAGGTTTTATCCCAAACCCTAGTATTCTTCGTCTCCTTAAAGTGACCCCATAACCCTAGTATTCCCTTGAAATTCCTCTAAGAACCCTAATGCTCAAGGAAGAGAGAAAACACACATGAAGAAGAGTACAAGAAGACAAGTTATCCCTAGTCTTACATATCTAAATCAAGAATGTAAGTCTATGAATGAACAAGTATAAGTATGATGGAAGGCCTATATCCTACTTTTATTTATATGAGAGGTGAGGGATGCCAAAAATACAAAGTATACCTAGTCCACTAGAAGCAACCTAACTACAATAAGATAGGCCCACATTGGGAGCACTCCAACTCTAGGTGACATGTGTCAAGCTCCAAGGCATACACATCTAAAAAGTAGGGATATAAGGTTGAGCACTCCTCGAGAAGGTTCCAACATTCCTCCTCCAAAGGCCTCCATATCTCTAGAGCTACCTTCTAAGCCATGTGTACCTTTAGGTCCACCAAATCTACATGATCACTCCTCAACTCAAGCATCCTCAAGTCAAGTACATGTATTCATGCAATAAATAAAGTGTCCATGTTCGATATAGCACCCAATGACCTCCTCTATGATGCCTGACATTCTTCCTCCAAGGTCGGTGCTCCTCATAACCAAGTAATGAACCTCTCTAGGTGTGCACTGAATGAAGAAATTCATCATGCCATCTAGGTCTCCAATGCTCCAAGGAGGTGTGCCACATAAGCATCAAGTAAAGGAATGGAAATACATGATAAATATGAATCCAAAGAGTATTTCCATCATGGTCAACCAAGGGTTATCAACACACCATGCACCCCACATTTGGTGAAGCACCCCCAATCATGGTGCAAACACTTTCAAAGTAACCCCTAAAGCTAACACACCCTCTTTGTGAGGAAAGTGTTTTCACCAACACCAACCTTCTCCCTTTACAACTCAACCAAAACTACCATCAACAAATTTGAACATTTTGTAGTATCAAAATCATCCACTAGCTTCTAGAAAGGCAATGTCCCCCCAAACATCACTCTCCTCCATAATGGCATCACACCTCACCTCCTTAAAACAAATTGAAAGTTCACAAAGGGAAGAAACCAATGCAATATGGTTATAATGTCTCCTAGTAGGTATACTCAATCTCATTGAATATCCAAGCAGTCCTATGTGATCCTATGCATCATGTAATTTCTAATTATTCCCTCTCATATTCTTACATCCTGTAGTAGAAGTTGAGGGTATATCCTTCCCCAATATCACCTTGTCCATTCCTAAATCTAATTTTTCTCTAACCTATGAATCAACCTATGGAACAACGAACTCCTCACTCTCTTCAAACTTTGAGGGATAAACTTATGAACTAAAGGATCTTATAAACTCATCGAATTTCACATATCGTCTCACCATAGCCTTCTATTGTGTTGGAATGTAGATCCTGTAAGATGTGGAATTCTGACTATATCCAAAAAAACAAGATATTATCATGACATATTGAGCCTCAAAATAATCCTAACAACCTGTGAATCTAAACTAACATAATGATGGATTGTTAGCAACCTATCAAAGTCCATCATCCCTCAAGGAAACATCACAGACCAAAATTCTTAGGACACCACATCATGAGTTGTTTAGGACGCTCTATGAAAATAATCACTTCTCCATACAAGACCAATATGAGTGGATCAAGTCTATAAAAATCACAAAGATACAACTACACAACCCCACCCATCCTAAAATAATAATCTCCTGGTACAAAACCCATGCAAGGTTTTCATCAACAAGTAATCATGGGTATCTCACCCATGCACCTCAAAATCTCTAGCAAGTGTAGCGACAACGTCAACTAGGTCACCTCCCTCTTTTTGAGAGAAACTTGAAGAAAGAATAACATCAAGGTCAAATCCATCTCCCTAAGGGAATCCAACAACCTATCTATGTACTCTACAACACTCCCATTAGTTGCAAGCCTAGAATCAATCATTGATTCCATAATAGGTTTTGAACATGTCTCCATGGTATCTTACCATGCATGCTCTCCATATGCCTCCTCAAGACTAGAAGGATTGTCCATATTCCTATTGGAATGTATAAGTGCCACGGAATCAACAAAAAACTTGTAAAGGCCACCATCTAGCACACTTCTATCTAAATTCCTCATACTTGCTAGACTACAATCTTTAATAGTGAAACTTTGTCCTTAAAATGAAACTCTATATTGAATCTTTTCCATACAAGAAACTAAAAGAATAATTTTCTTCAAAACAAGAAAAAATAAAACAGCAATCAACTCAAGAACAATAATTAATAGTATCTAGAAGGAAATGGAGCCCACTCCTTTCATAGTATATGTATCATCATCACCCAACTCCATTCCCATTCCTCCCTCTTGCCCCTAAATCTTTTTGAAGAGATTCATGTCATAAGACATATGTCTCAATGCACCACTATCCACATACCATACAACACTTAACTTGGTATTAGAAGATAAATAAGGTGGTCTCAAGCTGTGATGATAACTCATCCCCTCCTATTATAGTATCTAAAATCCCTACACCATGTATTTTATATTTGGCCTTCCCCTTCTTCTTCTTTGGACACTGGCCCCCTTCTTCTTCTTTGGACACTGGCTAGCATAATTTTCCAACTCATGACACATATAACATTTCACCTTAATCAAATATTTCTTACCTATAATTGAGTCTTCCTTATTACCCTTCTTGTACCATTTATTTATTCGCTTCCTTGTCCTCCAAATGAGAGTTGTGTCTTCTAATCCCTTTTTCTACTCCAAATAGGACTCTAACCTAATATTTTCCCACACAATATTATCCCAAAGCATCCCAAAATCAGGTAATTTCTCATAGCACAAACGCCTTAGACAAAAGGCTTCTAATATGGAGCAAGCCCATTCAAGGAAATGGACACCAGCTACTTATCCTCCACTTGTGTCCCTATGGTATCCAATTGATCTCTAAAGTTTGTGATTGTAGCCAGGTATCTTTCCACTATATTTATGTTACTCATGTGGATTTTTGAAATTTGTTTTAGAAGAGAATATATCTAGAGACATGTGAACTCTTATATAAACCATCTAAAGCCTTATATATCAACTTATAGGTCATCTTGTCTATAATGTGAGTGATCAAATGATCTTTCACCAAATCAAGAATGATTATCTCTACCTTTATCTCCTTCTTAATATGAATGGCTAACAATTTCATATCAGCAAGTGCAATGATATCTTTCTCAATATGATCCCAAAGCTCAACCTCCTCCAAAAGCATTACAGCCTCAACTTCCAAGGTATGAAATTGGAAGTACCCTCAATCCTATAACACTCTCTAAGATCAAGAGTGGTTTATCTGCAAATCTGAAGCACACCTCAAATAAACATCAATGAAAAATTAATCAAAACAACCATTTTAGGGTTTAAGCACTTCTCCCAAGCACACTAGGTGGGTAAATCACCTCTCCCAAGTACAAAACAACAAAAATATCCAACTTCCCCTTCATCAAGAGAGCAATATCAGTCACAACAACTTTCATACCATGTGGAAATGTTGAGAATCCAACTACTAATACAAATTCATAAAATTCACCTCAACCTTGAAGTTTCTAGGATATGTTTCCTATGAAATTTCATCCTTAGGGATGAATATAAAATATGAATTTACAACAACAATATTTCACTTATTTTCAACCCAATTTCACAAGATAGCCCAAGAAATTAAATACCATTCAAGTGTACTTCAATACCACAAGTATTAAATTTATTATTACAACATATTATAACAATAGGAAAGTTGTTCATTTATCTTCTATATATGTGTTAAATCACTTAACCAATTCAACTGTATGTTACATCAAATTAGTATAAATATACCCAATCAAGAAGATAGCATAAGCTAAAAATTAAATCTGCAAATATTGAATATTTGGACAAAGCACACTAGAAAAAACCCTAGCCATGAACTCTCAACAAGTCAAGCCCTCCAAGCCCTAGCTAGCAAAACCACAAGAAAACCCTAGCCATGAACTCCTTCTAGCTAGGAACCACTCCTAATCAAAGCTTGTTACTTCACCTAGGATCCTCAACAAGATAGAATCAACATTATAAAGTCCTCCTTAGCACATACACTTGCATTCCACAAGTGTACAAGGACATATCCTTCTCTCTCCTCCTCAACAAGCACACAAAGTAGCACTGAGGTTTCCAAATGCCATAAAATCATAGTCTTCTTCTCATGTAAGAGATACTAGATAAAAAGCTTCCTTTGTACCTCTAGGGTTTATCCCAAACCCTAGTCTTCTTCGCCTCCTTAGAGTGAACCCCTAACCCTAGTATTCCCTTGAAATTCCTCCAAGAACCCTAGTGCTCAAGACAGAGAGAAAACACACATGAAGAAGAGTACATGAAGACAAGTTAACCCTAGTATTACATCTCTAACTCAAGCATGTAAGTCTATGAATGAACAAGTACAAATGTGATGAAAGGCCTATCTCCTCCTATTTATGTGAGAGGTGAGGGATGCCAACAATACAAAGTGTACCTTTTCCACTACAAGCAACCTAACTACAAGAATATTGGCCCACATTTGGAGCACTCCAACTCTAGGTGACACATGTCAATCTCTAAGGCATACACATCCAAAAAGTAGGGATCCAAGGTTGAGCACTCCTCAAGAAGGGTCCAATGCTCCTCCTCCAAAGGCCTCCATAACTCCAACACTACCTCCTAAGCCATGTGTACCTTTGGGTCCACAACACCTACATGATCATTCCTTGACCCACGCATTCTCAAGTACGAGACTCCTTGCAAGAAACCAAGTGTCTCCATGGCATCTAGGGATGTAATGCCTTTTATTTTGAATTAATCTTGTACTTGATAATGAAAATAAGTAAGTGGTCTTAAAATCATAACAATAATAAGTAATAATGATGATGATGATGATGATAATTATGATACTAATAATTATGATGATAATAATAGTGATAAATAATGATGATGATGATGATGATAGCAATCATAATAAACTAACTAATTTATTATAAAGGAAAAAGGAGAGAAATTACTAAAATGAAATTAAAGGAAAAAAAGACTAACTAAAAGATGCATGATTAAGTAAAGATAAGAGTTAACTATTTTATGACAAGTGCATCATATGCATGGATGGATGTGAAGAATAAATATTTAATGGATAATAAGGGGTGTTGAGGATATATTTTTCTCGGAGCATCTTAATCCTTGGAGGTTTCTTTTTGGAGCTTGGGCTTCAGAATAAAGAGAGTAATATAAGCTATAATAGGCTATTGATTGGAAAATCAGTGGGATCTCAATGATAATGACTGAGAGGTTAGTTGGGGGGAGATTTATCCCCCACACTTGGTTGAATATATAGTTGTTGTTGGCAGGAACATACAGATGGAACTCGGTGTTCCCCTCATCAACGAATTGTAAGTCAAATTTTCATGGAATTACAGGTATGCCTAATTGTGATTGTATATATTCTCAAATCCAAGATTTCATGGTTAATTGATGTAGTATATATTAAATTTAATATGGTTGATAGTTGTAAAGTAAAGTGCCTTATTTTATAGGAATTGTACATCGTTATAAATATAGATTCTATTGTTGAGAAACACATATGGTATCAGAGCCTAGGTTGAAACTCTATGTACATTTAGGGAATTAACAAAAAGTAATTATATTGTTATTATTAATATACACCCAACTTCCTATCTAGGATTCTCCCTGACTGATAGAAAGCACACTAGAAAAAAATGTGGAGGGGAATTATTGATAAAATCTAAAAAAGGATTGAAAGATGAATGAACAAATATTGACACTTTAAAGCCAAAATCAATCTCATTTAGGTGGTTCTCTCTTATATTTGTATTTATAAATGTTCCATCATTATGGCTCCATGATCCAGGAGGATCTAAGGAACGCTCACAAAGGTCTAGGAGGTTCCAAAATGCTCACACCGGTCCCGAGGGATCCATAAATTCTTAAAATTCGACCATCCCAAATCATCCCAAAAAGAGCATCATTGCGTAGATCTCGTCGTCATCTTTCCAACGACGCAAACGAAAATTCAAATGGAGTTCACATGAAAAATATATAAGTAGTCAAAGTTTGGTTCAACCATGTCAAAGGTCAAAGTACATGGGCAAAAATAGGTGACATGTGTCACCACTGCAAGGGTGACATGGCACATGTCCATACAGCAGGTGATGTAGCATATCCATTTGGTAAGTGAGTTGGCATATGACTGGGCAGATCGTATCTCCAGGTGAACGAATGGTATATTGACAAGTGGAAAGTATGAGCTAATGAGAGTATACCAGGTGGCATCCCCCCATTGGTGATCCAGGTGGCAGCCCCCCATTGGTGATCCAGGTGGATATTGGTACTTATTCCAACTAGCTCCTCGTGTCTGTGTTTGTTCAACACATTCTTCTGTACTGCTTTGTAATTGTGGGTTCTACACTTATGGGGCTGTATGAATCCCCACACATCCTCCAGGTGGATATGGGTGGCCTCTCACCTAATCCAACTGGCTTATTTTGTATGTTTTCATGTCAACACATCTTGTTGTACTTCTGGGGTCATTTTGGGGCCCTAAACGTTTTTTTTTTTGGCTCACCATATTCAAACTATAGACGAAGTGAGAGTTTGATGGTGGAATGTGTAGTTCTCTAAAATACCTTTCCAACGGGCTATCACACGCTTAAAACTGAGGTCGTATGCAAAAGTTACGACCCTAGGAAGTTGAGGTACCAAATTACACCAACTTACCCATAATGTCCACATGAATTTTGGCGTTTCACCTTCTAGGGTTAGTATTTTGGATGTCTAGGGTTTTGGAATTCATGAGTAATATGAAAAGGGCCTATGGAGCCTCATTGTAATCCATTATGCTCAAATGGATGCGCGTAGCAGCCACATCTCTTCTTAGAGATAGCTACCACCATTCGAGCAAGTTTTTGTTCTGCAGTTTTACAGTTTCAGCCTATTTCATTATTTAATAGAAGATATTGTTCAGTGGATATTTGTGTTATTATTCCTATCTCTGTGTTTATTGTATTCATTCTTGTTGGGTATGTGTTATATTATTTGCATGTGTGTGTGTGGGCGCGTCAGATTCGACAACTGCATCTTTTTAGCGGTTTTCTAAATTAATCTCGGATTAAGGGATTAGGGTTTTGGTATCTACGGAATACCTAAAAACATTGTATATATTGTATGGTGAATGGTGAAATTCAAAATAATGGATATACGAAAGGTTTTCCCGGTTGAGAGTTTCCGGTATAAAAATTTTGTGTACTTTGTGTATGAGCCATTGATTAAATTATGTTTTTCTTAAGAATCTATATGCATTGCTTTACTTCACAGGTTTAAAACTTACATGTAGTATCAGAGCTCATTTTTGGCTTCAGAGGGACGCCTTTGTTGCTGAGGGTTTGGCTCGGTCTTGACAGATCAATTTGATCTTGGGTCTGTGATAAACCTGGGTTTAGTGGGAGCTTTTGCAATGGTTATTCGAGTCTAGAAAGAGGAATAGCGAGCTCTTCTAGAATCAAGATAGAGAAGTTCAACGGTAAAAACTTTGAGCTATGGAAGCTCAAGATGGAGGACCTTCTTGTAGACAAAGAACAATGGATCGATGTGGATCCTGGTACACAGCCTACTGGTACACCATCTACTAGCACACAGGCTACTGGTACACAACCTACTAGTACACAAACTACTAGTACACCACCTACTGGTATGTCGAAGGAAGATTGGGAGAAGTTGGACAGAAGAGCAAGGAGTACTATTTGACTCTGCCCGGCAGATTCGGTGTTGTTGAATGTCTCTGGAGAATCTACGGCGAAGGAACTATGGGATAAGTTGGGGAATTTGTATCAATCAAAGTCCCTGGTAAACAAGTTGTTTCTTCGAAAGAAGTTGTATCATATTAGGATGGAAGATGGATATTCGGTGACAGAACATCTAAATGCCTTTAATACTCTGGTAAGTCAACTTGTCTCTATTAATATTATGATTGCAGAAGAAGATAAGTGTATTACTTTGTTATGTTCTTTGCCAGAATCTTGGGATAATCTTGTTGTAGCAATTGGTAGTACCACTCAATCTACATTGAAGTGTGATGATGTAGTTTCATCCTTGTTATCTGAAGAGATGAAGTGGAAAAGCATGGATAGTCATAGCACAGATGCTTTATTTGTAATAGGTCGTACCCAAGATAGGAATCATGGTAAGCCTTCGGGGGGGAGACCTAAATCTACGGGTATATCTAAGTCTCCAAGAAAATCTTTGAGGAAATACTGGAAGTGTGGTAAAACAAGTCTAAGAAGGTTGATAAACCAAAGGGATCTGATAGTACCTCTTCCACAGAGGTGAAGACCTCCACTGAAGAAGGAGGTGATGTTTACCTGGCATCTACAAGTACACATGCAGACTGTGATGTATGGTTGATCGACTCAGTTGCATCATACCATATGACTCCTCACAGGGAGTGGTTCTTTGAATATGAAAAATATGATGGTGGTGACGTATTCCTAGGAGATGACTCGATAGCCAAAATCATGGGACATGGAAGGGTTAAGTTGTTGCTAAAAGATGGAAGGATTAGAACTCTCCCCGGGGTTTCGCACATCCCAAAACTTTCCAGAAGCCTAATATCTGTAAGTAAGTTGGATTATGCAGGAGTGGATACTATATTTGCAAAGAACACTTGCAATATGGTATGAGGAGCAATGGTGTTGATGAGGGGAGTTCGATGTGGAACTCTGTACAAGTTGTCGGGAAGAACTTATACTAATGGGTGTAATAGTTATGTTGTCCCTGAGCAGAGAAATGGAGACAAGACCAATACTGTCCCAGAAAAGAAGACCATGTTGTGGCATCAAAGACTGGGGCATATTGGAAAAAAGGACCTTTGAACACTACACAGTAAAGGGATGGTTGAAGGTATGTCTAATTTCATTCTAGATTTTGATTTCTGTGAACATTGCATATATGGTAAACAGAATTGAGTAAGATTCTCATCTAGTGCTACAAGAGCAAAGGGGATCTTAGAGTTGATACACAGTGATGTGTTTGGACCCGTTCATGTTCCATCCCTAGGTAAATATGTGTATTATATTTCATTCATAGATGATTTTTCAAGGAACACATGGATTTATTTCCTTACAAAGAAATCTGAGGTATTTGATAAATTTAAAGAGTTTAAGGCTCTGGTAGAAAATCAAACAGAGAAGAAAATAAAGGTATTGAGAACAGATAATGGTGGAGTATTTTCCGGAAATGAATTCGAACACTACTACATATGGGCGGATTATTCCATAAAAAATTTCCATGCTTCCACTAGTTTCATCATTTTTTTAAACAGGGCGGGATTTTTGTGGATATTGCCACGAAAGTTTGTCGCAATATCGACGAAAATATTGATTTAACCTAATCGGGATTTTCGTCGCTATAGCGACGATCTTTCGTGGAAATAGCGACGAAAAGTTTACCTATCTCATTGGTCGGTGTTAATGGCTAGTTGACTATTTTATCTATATATACGTGACTTTAAGAGACTTTGTGACACAATTGCTATAGTTGCGACACTGTTCTTGGCTTTTGTTTGAGATTTTTATTTTTTCCGTCACCCATCGGTTGAACAAATCCAATTCTCGATCTACATAGCTCGGATTTTGAACTTGCAAGGTTAGTATGTTATTTTTTATTGATGTACTCATTTAACTTGTAATTTTTTTTTCAAATGTCCAAATTGCATTTAGCTTGTTTTTTCCTTGATAATATAATATGTGTAGTACCATATTTCATGTCTTTGGTTTTTGGATCTAGTTGGTATATTCTATGGAAAAGGGTATATGGATTCCATAATATTCTAGGTTTATGGAATCCACATATCCTTTTCCCTTCAATTGTAGCTATAATCTCTCTCTCTTTTCATTGATAAAGATATGGAATTGCTCTTGAAACTCAACCCTAATCGGTGAAATGATAGTAATTGA
>ML787242.1:160212-209073 GCA_009831015.1 Picea engelmannii
TTTACCATGGTTAATACAAGGGCATTTGAACCGGGTACAGATCCTTATGTTCTTCCAAGTCAATGTGAGCAAGTATTTTACTCAGAGGTACCTAGTAAAGCAGGTTGGTCATACGTTGTTAGATATGATCCAAGAGGAAGACCGGTAAAGTACAATCATGTAGCCGAGGATGAAGATAATAACGAGGAAGAAGATCATGATTATGAAAATTAGGAGCAGGTGGCTCATGTAGTCGATGTGTCAGACGAAGAAGTGGAAGAAGTTGATCGTCCAAATGTAGGAGACGACGATCTCATTGACGATATCGATAACTATAGTAGTGAAAATGACGTTGATGATGATGTTGATAGGAATGAGCCTTTCACCAATATCGATTCTGAACCAGATCTTGATACAGATGTTGAGCTGGATGAAGAAGAAGATGATTGATATTTAATTGTTGAAAAGAAGAGGTATGTGTTTATATCTTTTATATGATCTTTATATGTTTTTATTTTTTGAAGGAGATGAACTTATCTATTTTTTCCTTGCTATGCTCGAGGACATGCAACAACTTATGGATCCTAATTTTAATGTACCATTTTATTGGTAGGCCCTCAAGAGTTAGTCATGCCAAAGGCTCCGATCAATAGGTCATTTTTGTCATGCTTTCCCTGGGTACATGTAACATTGTTAAGGATATTTGGTCACGATGAGACACATCAATTGCAATTACAAGGACGATTATTTGGTCACAATGAGAAGAGGGAGAGAAGGAGATCAGATACGATGATGATGATGATGATGGCGATATTAATTGTACTAATTATGATGATGATGATAATTGTACCAATGATAATGAAAATGATGACAACAATGATAACTTGGACTAACTATCTCCCTTAAACCTTTTTCAATTAGAGGCTTTCCTTCATAGGAAGATCTAGCACTTAGGAGTGATGTAGAAAGCACAGAGGAGGTTCAACTCTTGGTGGTTCTGAAATAAGGGATTCTAGTATTTTTATTCTAGTTAGCATCCATCCTTTCACCCTTTTTACTTTTGCTTGGTTTCTCTATTATGAGTAGAACATATAGTTAGCTAGGTGGAAAATAAAATTTTATCTCTAGGTCTATATTTTTTTTATACCTACTAAAACCATTAAAGCCTAATTGAAGTACCCTATAAAATAAATCGTATGCCCCTCCCTTGTTCAATAAATTGTTAGGTCAATCCATTTAGAATATTACATTCATTAGGTAATTTGTCCAAAGGAAGAACCATATGGAGTTAGTTCAAGATTAATGGTTGTCTTGTTTTGATGCATTTCCAACATATCCCATAAGATATGGCTCAATTCATGGTGGAGTTATAAGAATTTACCAAGATAGGTGATTTATTGTCTTGACCTTGAAGGACACATGGATTTTGTTTTTTTTTTCTCAACCCCGGATCTATTAAGAACTAAGAGGTATCATAGAAAACAAAACATGTGTACAAGGTAAACTTCTAGTTGGTTAAAAGATCTCGATTAAGATGGATATTTTGATTTTAAGATTGGAGGATGGCAATTAAAAAATAGTTATCTATTAGACATCTAACCTCAAAAAAATTTCCATTTTAGTTCATAATGTTTCCTTTGGACATGGAACTTTTTTTCCACTTGGGTTGTACTGAATAATGCTTCTCTAAGTGCAATGAATCAAAGGAAAGAAATTTCCATCCTTCATTGAGTAGATATAAAGATATCATTACTTAAGAGTCTGTTATCTTTGCATGATAAAGATTAATTTTATAATCTTTTTTGTTTTTAGAAAGTTGTTGGATGACTTTAAGGAAACAAATTGTACTAATTATGATGATGATGATAATTGTACCAATGATAGTGACAATGATGACAACAATGATAACTTGGACTAACTATCTCCCTTAAACCTTTTTCAATTAGAGGCTTTCCTTCATAGGAAGATCTAGCACTTAGGAGTGATGTAGAAAGCACAAAGGAGGTTCAACTCTTGGTGGTTCTGCAATAAGGGATTCTAGTTAGCATCCATCCTTTCACCCTTTTTACGTTTTCTTGGTTTCTCTATTATAAGTAGAACATATAGTTAACTAGGTGGAAAATAAAATTTTATCTCTAGGTCTATATTTTTTTTATACATACTAAAACCATTAAAGCCTAATTGAAGTACCTTGTAAAATAAATCGTATGCCCCTCCCTTGTTCAATAAATTGTTAGGTCAATCCATTTAGAATATTACATTCATTAGGTAATTTTTCCAAAGGAAGAACCATATGGAGTTAGTTCAAGATTAATGGTTGTCTCGTTTTGATGCATTTCCAACATATCCCCTAAGATATGACTCAATTCATGGTGGAGTTATAAGCATTTACCAAGATAGGTGATTTATTGTCTTGGACCTTGAAGGACACATGGATTTTGTTTTTTTTTCTCAACCCCGGATCTATTAAGAACTAAGAGGTATCATAGAAAACAAAACATGTGTACAATGTAAACAATATTACAATGTAATAGTAATGCCATATTACAATGTAATATGGCATTACCATATTACATTGTAATATGGCATACAATATGGTATACCATATTACAATGTAATATGGTAATACCATATTTGATGTAATTTTTTTTTTTTTAAACCTAAAGTCATCGTCGCAATATCGACGCAATTTCGTTGAAAAAAAATTTACTTTTTACCATAACCGTCGCTATAGCGACGAAACTTTGTCGCACTTTTCCACCAATTTTCGTCGCATATATAGCATGTGCGTCGTAAATCTGGTTTTGAGATATTGCACTCGTCGATATTACCACGGATTTTCTTCGCAAGTTGTGATGGTATTTCATCACACATTCAGCCGCTGCGTCGCAAGTTATTGGCTTGGCATAACTTTTCTTCCCAATTGCGACGAAGTTTCGTCATAATCGCCACATTTCTTCGTTGTTTTTGCGACGAAATTATGTCGTAATTGCGACGATGCATAGGGTTAACTGATATTGAAGGTGGTGACACATGGAGAGATAATTTCATCAATGTTTCCACACACACCTGGATCGTGGATATAGCGACGAAATTATTACGACGAAAAAAATCTCGGCTTTCGTGGAAATTGCGACGGATAAGTGTGGCAATATCAACGAACAACCGTCGCAAATTTGGTCATATGTACTAGTGGAAGAATTCTGTAAGAAGTGTGGTATAGCAAGGAATAAGACTACTCCATACACTCCTCAGCAGAATGGAGTTGCAGAAAGGATGAACATGACACTGATGGGAAAAGCAAGGGGCATGCTCAGCGGTGCCAGGTTAGGACAAGAATTATGGGCAGAGGCAGTGGGTACAGCATGTTACCTGGTCAACCGATCACCTTCATCAGCGTTGAATGATAAAACTCCACACAAGGTATGGTCTGGAAAGAAACCCTCTCTTCAACATCTTAGAGTGTTTGGTTGTGATTCTTATGTACATGTTCCAAAGGAAAATAGGAGTAAGCTGGATAAAAAGGCTGAAAAGTGTATCTTTATTGGTTATAAAGATGGTTTGAAAGGTTATAAGCTTTGGAACCCATAAACCAAGAAGACTATTTACAGTCGAGATGTTGTTTTTAGAGAGGTAAAAGATGTGTCCAAATAGGAATTCCTACCAACGCAAGACGAACCTGAGAAAATAGAGCTTGAGTTGGATGATGCAAAATCTGAATCATATGAAGAAGAGGAAGCAGAAGAAGAAGAAGAAGAACCTCATACCCCAGTATTGAGGAGATCAGTGAGAGATAAAAGGCAACCAGAAAGGAATAGTCCACCTAATTTATGTTCCAATTTTTCTTTATCTATTACTAATGATGATCCGACAACTGTCAGGGAAGTAGTGAATTTAGAGGATAGTAAACTTTGGAAGAAGGCCATGGTTGAAGAAATGGATGCCTTGGATAAGAATGAGGCATGGGATATAGTTGAGTTTCCAGCTGGAAGAAAATCTGTTGGGAGCAAATGGTTGTTTAAGAAGAAATTTAATGCACAAGGTAAAGTGGAGAAATACAAAGCTCAGTTAGTAGAAAAAGGTTATTCCTGGGTAGAGGGAATTGACTTTGGTGATATTTTTTCTCCTGTTGCTAAGTTAACTTATATTAAATTTATTTTATCTATTGTTGTTTCTTTTGATCTTGAAGTGGAACAGATGGATGTGAAGACAGCATTCCTACATGGGGATCTGGAAGAAGAAATCTACATGAAGCATCCAGAAGGCTTTGTAGTGAAGGGAAAGAAAGAGTTGGTCTGTAAGCTAAAGAAGTCACTATACGGTCTGAAGAAATCACCTAGGATGTGGTACCAAAAGTTTGACACATACATCCTTGGATTGGGATTTGTAAGAAGCAGGGTTGATCACTGTGTATATTCCAAGCAGGTTGGTAATCACTTCATTTATGTAGTGTTGTATGTTGATGACATGTTGTTGGTAGGAAATAACAGGGATGTTATCAAGGAGGTGAAATCGCAACTATCCTCCAAATTTGACATGAAGGATCTCGGTGCTGCTAACTTCATTCTGGGAATGGAGATTAAAAGAGATTGTGCAAACAGGAAACTCTGGTTGAATCAGAGAAAATATGTTGAGATGATATTGCAGAGGTTTATTATGCATGGAAGTAAATTGGTCAAGGTTCCTATTCCTATAGGTGTAAAGTTGTCTGCAGATCAATGTCCCAAGACACAGGAAGAAGAAGAGGACATGTCCCATGTTCTGCATGCCAGTGCAATTGGCAATTTGATGTATGCAATGGTTTGTACTAGACCAAACATTGCACATGCAGTGGGAGTTTTGAGTAGGTATATGTCAAAACCAGGGCAGGAGCATATGACACTAGTAAAGAGGGTCTTCAGGTATCTTCGTGGCACTACCAGTAATGGATTGTGCTACCAAGGAAGACTAGGATTGGACAGAGTGGTGGACATAAATGGCTTTGTTTACACAGACTGGGCTGGAGATATGGATCGCAAAAGATCTACAAGTGGGTATGTGTTTAACCTATTTGGAGGAACAATCAGTTGGATGAGCAAAAGGCAGGTTGTAGTGGCACTCTCAACTATAGAAGTTGAATACATGGAAGCCACTCATGCGAGCAAGGAAGTAGTATGGTTACAAAGATTGTGTTCAGGTATTGGGTTGGTACAACAAGCAGTGAGATTAGATAGTGACAGTCAAAGTGCAATCTTCCTGGCAAAGAACCCATCTTAACATTCAAAGACAAAGCATATTGATGCTCAGTATCACTTTGTGAGATACATGGTTGAGGAAAAGAAGGTGTTGCTGGAAAAGGTTGACACTTTGAAGAATGTTACAGATTCATTAACAAAGTCTGTGAGCACAGAAAAGTTCTCCTGGTGTAGAGTAACAATGGGCATTGTTGCCCTGGATTGTTGACTATATAATCCCCTGGACCCCTGGATGCAAATAAAACAACAAGTCGAAGAATGTTGGGTATGTTTTATATTCTTTGCATGTGTGTGTGTGGGCGCGTTAGATTCGACAATTGTGTTTGACGATCCCTCTAGTAATGGCGGCGGTGTCGTGTGCGTCAGGCGCTTTCCTAGGGAGGGGGCAGGTATGCCCCCCCTTGGTTACGCATAGCGTTTGGTGTCGGGCGATAGCTCGGGGCCTAAGGGGTTCGGGGCAGCACCCCAAAATTTTTTACTGTGCAGTTTTTGCTATTTTTAGTGGTTTTCTAAATTAATCTTGGATTAAGGGATTAGGGTTTTGGTATCTACGGAATACCTAAAAACATTGTATATATTGTATGGTGAATGGTGAAATTCGAAATAATGGATATACGAAAGGTTTTCCCGGTTGAGGGTTTCCGGTATAAAATCTTTGTGTACTCTATGTATGAGCCATTGATTAAATTATGTTTTTCTTAGGAATCTATATGCATTACTTCACAAGTTTAAAACTTACAAGTCTGTTAATTAGTTCGTTTCGCTCCTAAATTTGGATCAGTGGTATCAAAGCGGTCTGCTCTTCATTTGTTTTTCTTCGTGCATGTCCCCGACAAGGTCTGGGTACAAGAAGTTGGGACTCGAACCAATCGAGCCATTATCATATCGGTCACGCTGAGCCCAACAACAACTCATGGGAGACGAAAAGAAAGATGATGGAGCAGGAAATCCTATTAAAATGTTGCTCGAGGAAGCCCTCGCATGACAAAGGAACCAAATTATGGACAACTTCGTGCAGATCCTTTGACGGTTGCCCATGAGAGAAGCATCTTCATCAAGCGGCCATGCAACCCCCTTCAAGGTACAGGTAAATTTTGATATTCCATTATTTGAAGGACTGATAAATGCGGATGTTGTAGATAAATGGTTGAATCTGTTCGAAGGATATTTTTTGGTCCACAATTTTTCCAATAGGGAAAAGATCACATTTGCACTCCTCAAGGTCATTCCCAATGTTAAAGACTAGTGGGATACTTACTCTGAGCAAAGGGTCATGGAGAAATCCACAATATTTGTGGTGGCCCCTACATGGGATTCCTTCTGAGACGCCATTAAAGAACAGTACTACCATGTTGGAAGCTACGAGGACCAGTACACCAAATGGACCACCCTATGTCAAGAAAGGGACTAGATAGTACCAGACTTCACCAATATTTTCCACACCTTGCGCACCAAATTGGGTATCAAAGACTCTGAGTGTCATCTGGTGCTCAAATATCGCAGTTGTTTGCATAGATACATTCAGACATAAATGGATTTCCTAGACAAAACCTAATTGGGCATGGCTTATAGATACGTTGTCAATATCAAACAGAAATTTAAGCAGAAATGGCGAGAGTTTGGATATGCAAACCCCTCACAGCCAAAGCAGGGCAAAGGCAACCCCAACCCACACAACAAGGGACCAGGTCGAGGTGGTTGCCCTCAAAATAACCAGTCCAAGACACAGCACAAGAAGGGCAATGAGAAGGCGAAGAAGGACACAGGAAAATGGTGTGAGTACCATAAAATTCCTTGGAACAACATCGAAGAATGCCGCTCCAAGCAGACCCTCGTGGTTGAGCTGAAGGCTTTTGAGTTGGAGGCTGATTCTGATTCCAAGTCAAATCTTGATGGAGGGAAGCGGATTATCGATGTTGAACCCAGTGCCACTGTCTCTACCACCAAATTATGGCCAATCGAACCAGAAGAGCGAGAGGAAGGGGAACGCCTCTTTCACTCACATATGTGGGTTAAGGGGGATCTGATTCATTTCATTGTCGACGATGGTAGTCAGAAGAACCTAATTTTAGGAGAGGTCATCAAGTTTCTGGACTTGCCAACAATGCCACACCTGTAGCCCTACACCATTGGTTGGCTTCAACAAGGAAGATATCTTCGTGTCATCCAACAGTGTCGTCTTCCCTACGGCATCAAGCCTTTCAAAGATGAGGTACTGTGTGATATTTCTCCCCTTGAAGTTTGTGATGTTCTTTTAGGACAACCATATTTTTGGAAGCGTCATGTTGTGTATGAGTCTATACCTCACAGTGTTATTATTATTACTTTGGGTAGACAATTGTACAGGATCCCAGAGGTAGCGTCACCTGCTGTTATTTCTTTAATCTCTGCTAAGCAATGAAGCAAGGTCATTTCACAGACTGGGAAGTTCATCTTCTTTGTGATCTGTGCTCACAGTAAAAAGAAGGTCACTGCCACATTTATGGCCTCTACATAGTGCCTCTCTTTGCAGCAACAACAAGTGGATGGGATCGTGGAAAAATACAGAGGCATCTTCTCCTCACCTATAGAGGTACCGACGCACTGCCAAGTCAAGCATTCAATTGATCTGACCCCCGGTGCACCTCTACCTAATGGACCAGTATATCGACACTCGTTGATGGAGAATGACGAAATCATGTGTCAAATCTGAGATCTTCTTCAAAAGGGGCACATCAGACCCATCTCCTCCCCTTGCGGAAGCCCAATTGTACTGGTGCAGAAAAAGGACGGGACTTGGCGACTCTGCATTGATTACAGAGCCTTAAACAAGATCACAATGAGGAACCGCTACCCCATTCCCAGGATTGAGGACCTTCTTGACCAACTCAAGGGGGCCAAGTTCTTCAACAATATTGACCTAAAGTCTAGCTACCACCAGGTTCCCGTCGAACCAACTGATGTATGGAAGACAACCTTCAAGTCTAAAGAAGGTCTATACGAATGGTTGGTCATGCCCTTTGGCTTAACAAATGCACCAACCACTTTCATGAGATTGATGGATGATGTATTGAGACCCTTTACCAACTCCTTTATGGTAGTATATTTGGATGACATCCTCATCTTTAGAAGAACATGGGAGGAGCACATGCGGCATATTCAATAGGTTTTGAGCACTCTATGGCAACACAAGATTTATGCCAACTTGGAAAAATTCTCTTTTGGCATGAACAGGGTCCAATACTTGGGCTACATTGTTCATGAGCATGGGGTACATGTTGATCCAGCTAATATCCAAGTCATCTGTGACTGGCCCACCTCGACCACACTAACCGAGCTTCGGAGCTTTTTGGGACTAGCCAACTTCTACCGACGGTTCGTGTTGGGATTCTCCCATATTTCATGTGCCCTCGGCCAGGTTACCAAGGGCGGTGGTAGGGCCAATTTTGTGTGGGGGAAGGAGAAGTAACAAGCATTCAATGATCTAAAGCATCGCTTGTGCTCAGCTCCTGTAATGTCCCCAAGGTCGAGCCCAGTTGTAAATCTTGTTTACGAAATGAGTTGTAAAATGTTTTATAGGCTGGTGAGCCAAGTTTATATAAGCTGGTGGGCTTATGTGATTGTTAGGCCAGAGAGCCTAAGTGTTGAAGGGAAGAGCATGATGTTGTACATGTATCTATGCAGAACATTAATAAAAATATAAACACCACTATGTGCAGGCCGACACGATGGATGAGTGATGGGGGACTAAGCTTCCACAAAGTGGGTAAGAGATTAGAGGCTGGAAGGTGGGAAAAGGGGGCTAAGTGTGGAGCCTAGGGGATAAACCTGAGGGCTTAAGTCTTGGGAATAATATTTTAATATTATTCCAACAAGACATGTGAATAATATGTTTTTATCCTAAGTTCTTTTGGAATGACATGTGACTTCCAAATGGTGGGAGGAACGCACGCTGATGGAAGCATGCAGCTTCACGGGTGACAAGTGTCAACCCAAGCTCATGCAAATAAAATGGCTGAGATGAGCCGTGGTGGGGGTCTGCCTCCATTCTACCCGACCATCTGAGCGTGAACCGGTCCAACCTCAGCAAGAGACCTCGTGCATCTTCTGAACCGTACATCCCCTGAACCAGAAGCCTGTGTTGATTTTGGGAAAAAGTCTGTGTTTGTTCTGGAAAGCCGGTACACCCCTTCTCTGTTCTAAACCGTGGAGTCTGAATCGACCCCTGCGTGGACAACTCATCACGCATCCCTGAGAATCAAGAGTGTGAATCTATCTCGTGTTGCTAGATTGAGAAAACGGAAGTGTCTCATCCCTGCTAAGCCTGGTTATGCTATTGCACCTATTTGTAGTTGTTCTGGGGTGTTCGTGTCTGGATTCCCGTTGATTGTGGTGGACGTGTAGTGTTTGATCCTATGTGGCTGGTTGTCTAGTTAGTACAGCACTCTCTCCAGGTGAGAGAAGTGGTGAAGTTGGAAGAACAAGTTGTTGGGCATGTGAGAGACTCTCTCCAGGTGAGAGAGTGCGCAGAGGAAGGAGAGAACTCCTGGAAGGAACCCGGTAGCTGCTACAAAGCTCGGAGACTTCCGGTCCGGTCTGTTGCTGAAACCCAAGGCAAGGGAGGTTAGCAGCCGAAGGACTGTCTAGGTGACAGAGAAGGTGTATACTCCTAGGGTGGAGCAGGCATGTGGGGAAGGAGATTCTATGAGCAGTGAGTATGAGTGGTTCCTGGAAGAGAATTCCTTCATTGTGATTGTGTGTTTACCCTGTAACCTTAGCCTAGCCTAGGATTCCTCACCTTGGGGGTGGAGCTTAGTCTCAGCTCGGGGGTGACCCATTGCTGAGCTTGATGAGCAGTGTGGTCTAAGGCTGGGAGGTTCGTGGAAGCCCTGCACCTGGTTGGTGGAATTACCACCGTTTCAAAGATAAGTACCAGATGATGTTTTAATTACGTTTATGCATGTATGTGTATTTATATTTATCATGTATTCTGTTGTGCATACGAAGTAATGTTAAAGCCATTGATTATTTATAATAGTAGTAATTCTTATGGTTACTCTGAGTTTAAATGTGTTTTCATTTTCTTAAATGCATGTCTTATATATAGAATTAAGTATGAGATTGTTATTCTGCAAAGTAGCACCTGCCCGGCTCGGAATGGGGGCATTACAGTTTGGTATCAGAGCCAAGGTTTTGACACTGAACCTAGATGGGCCAGTTGAGTGGTCTTTGGACCGAGGGTTTGAGGATAAATTGTGTTTGGAGGGCCAATTTCGGACCTTTGAATGCTCTTGAGTGTTAAGGAGTTACTTGACCGTGTTACCAAGCTCAGGAGGTGTAGCAGTGTTATGAAATCGCAGTCAGGTGGCATCTGGCCACAGGGAGAGAGGACTCCACACCAGAAGTGTTGGAGCCATAGGATCTGTTCAGGGAAAAGGAGAACCCTTGTGATTGTCATATCTGTAAAATGTGCACAGGGTTTAAAAACCCTTTCGAGTTGCACGGGAATGTGGAAATCGCGATACGCGAAATCCCGAATTCATCGGGACCGTCCATCGGGGGGGACATGTGGCTGTCGGACGACGTTTCAGCACCCGGGAAACCAAAGGGGAAGAACCTTGTTTTCTCAATTCATGAAATAGCGAAACCCAAAATTCTGAAACGATCTACACCGTAGATCGTAAGAGAGGAACTTGACCATTGGATCAAGTGGAAGAGTAGACAGTAATTTCGGAATTTCGGCAAATGGAAGTTCGAGATGTGGGGATGCACGAACTCTCGATGCTCGAAACCCCGAAATGATGAAAATATATGCGTCGTAGATCTGAGAGAAGTCTAACCGTTGGATTTCCTTGGAATGGACGTGGACACATGTGTGTGCACCACGTGCCAGTGATTCGAGAAGACAAGCGAGAATGGTGAGACTTGATGACATCACCGAAGGTGACGTGGACCCTCCTGAATGTACCATGTGCCACTGGGGTTGGTGACAGTTGTGTTGTAGGCCCAGGGGAAGAGAGGTCGGAAGTTCGGGAGTCGGGAGTTGAAGAGGGAAGCGAGGGCGAGAACCTCCGGGGACCAAAAACCCCGAAACCCGAAACCCTGAAGTTCCAAAATCCCAAAATTTTCGAAGGACATAAGAATTGTCGAGGATTTAACTGTTGGATCCTCGTGGACAAAAACCCTGAAAACCGAAGTCCCGAAAATTTGCAGAGCCAAGCAGGGCTCAGAAAAATTAGTGAATTTGAAACGTTTTCTTATTCACGTTGGTTAATGAATGTTGTGGTTTTTATTAAGGGATAAGGCATGACAAACTCCGGTTGACTACACGTTGTGTGTGCAGAGTTCAACGGGTGTCAGGACAGTCGAGTATACAAATGGAAGAGGTACAGATTGCCTCTAAAACAGAGAACAAAAGGGTAGGAAGGGATGTCAACTTGGGAATCGAAGGATCAAACTCTAATGGGCACGGAAAAGAGATGGATAAGGAAGGACATATGATGAAACTTATTGAAAGATTGCAAAAAGATGCCCAGGCTCGCCGAGATGATAGCCGAAAGCTCATGAGGGTCAGGGATCAGTAGGGTGAATTCAACTTAAAAATGTTGAAGAGCCTGGAAAGAATAGAAAGGAAATTGGAGAAGGGGAGTGACTCAAGCAAGATAGAGAGTCGCAGGACCCCTGAGAGGAAAAGAAGATCAAGAAGTGTCATAACCCCTGAGAGGAGAAGAAGATCGAGGAGTGGTAGCAGACATCATCATCGCTCCCTAAAGCATTCCAGTAGGGAGGCACGCAGTAGTTCAAGCTCGTCCCCTACCAGAAAACACCGAAGATCTGGAGTGGATGAATTGAAGAGAGAGATGAACAAGATCAAGCCTCCAACGTTTGATGGAGAACATAAGAAGGAGGAAGATGTCGAAACCTAGTTGCTTGGCATGAGGAAATATTTCCAACTGCAGAATTATTTCGCTTATGCAGAAGGAAGAATTGTGATGTATCAATTGAAAGGAAAAGCATCCATGTGGTGGGATCAGTTTGTGCAGATGCAACACATCAGAGAGAAAGATGTCACTTGGAAGGAGTTCAAGAGGTATTTTGAGAAGAAATACTTGACTAAAAGATATTATGACAGAAAGATGAAGGAGTTCTTCGAACTCAAGATAGGCAGCATGACCATTGATGAATACGAACGAAGGTTTTTGGAACTACTGAAGTATGTTCCATTCATCAAAGATGAGGCTATCAAGATTCAGAGATATCTGAGTGGACTGCCACCTTCCATTAGTGACAAGATCCAGTATGATGATCCCAAGACCATGGAAGAAACAATAAGAAGGGAAAAATTCTTGTATGAACAGCAAAGAGAAAGGCCTACTTTTCGAAAGGCTTGGGATGATCAGAAGAAGTTCAGGAAAGAGCATAGGCTGAAGGGAAACAAGCCTCCCTTTTTCAAAAAAAGTCCTCAGGGACAGCCATCCTTTAGAGAGCTCGGGAAGGCTGAAGTGGATGAACAAATGCCCATACCACCACCTATGGAGTGTTGGGGTTGTAAAGGAAACCATAGGTACCGAGACTGCCCCCACAGAAAAGATAAAGCGAGAATCGTCCACAATGTTCAGCAAGCTGAAACAATGGAGGATATGGGCAGCAGAATGCCAAGGATCTACGCAGCCCTGGAAAACAAGCAAGCAGAATTTCAATCGCACATGATTGAAGTGGAAGGTATGATTAACAACCGACCATTTAGTATTTTAATCGATTCAGGGGCTAGCCATAGTTATGTAGATCCTAGGGTGGTGGAAAGTTTGCATTTATCAAGAAGCAAACATGAAAAGTCTTGGTTAGTGCAATTGGCTACAGGAACCAAGAGGAAAGTCGTTGAATTGGTGAAGTCATGTCCTATGGACATGAAAGGACTGAGCACGAACGTTGAATTGAATATTTTTCCTTTAGGATCTTATGACTATTTAGTTGGAATGGACTGGTTGGACCAGCACCATTCCCTTTTGGACTGTCGTAACAAGAGGTTTACATGCCTGGATGAGGAGGGGAATCGAAAAATAGTATGAGGGATTCCTTGAGCTATGGCTGTTAGAGAAATCTCAGCCATGCAGCTGAAGAAGTGCTACAAAAAAGGCTGTCAATTATTTGCAACCCGTGTGGAGGGAGAATCCAAAGATGAAGTCTCGAGGATTGAAGACCATGAGGCACTCACAGAGTTCAAAGATGTATTTTAGGAGGTACCTGGAGTACCTTTGAAGAGAGACATCTATTTTTCTATAAATTTGATGCCTGGAGCAGCTCCAGTGTCGAAAGCTCCATATAGAATGAGTACGTCGGAGCTGAAAGAGTTGCAATTGTAGCTTGAAGAGCTTCTAAAGAAGGGGTACATTCACCTCAGCGTGTCACCTTGGGGTGCCCCGGTCCTATTCGTGAAGAAGAAGGATGGGATGTTGAGGTTGTGCATTGATTTCCAACAGTTGAACAAGGTAATTGTCAAGAACAAGTATCCTCTACCGAGGATCGATGATCTTTTCGATCAGTTGAAGCATGCGATAATATTTTCGAAGATAGGTCTCAGATCAGGATATCACCAGGTAAGAATAAAGGATGAGGACATCAGCAAGACCACCTTTAGAACAAGGTACAGTCATTACAAGTACACAGTGGTGTCGTTTGGACTGTCAAACGCACCTGTTGTTTTTATGTGCTTGATGAATGGTGTATTCAGGGACTATTTAGACAAGTTTTTCATAGTCTTCCTGGATGACATCTTGGTGTATTCCAAGTCAGAGGAAGAGCATGAACAACACTTGAGACTGGTGTTGCAAGTGTTGAGAGGACACCAATTGTATGCCAAATTGACCAAATGCTCATTTTACCAAAGGCAGATCCATTACTTGGGGCACATTATTTCAGAAGAAGGGATCGTTGTGGTTCCTGAGAAGGTTGAGGCCATCTGAGAATGGTCAGTGCCAAGGAATGTGGCAGAATTTAGATCCTTTATGGGTCTGGTGGGCTACTACAAAAGGTTTATAACAGGGTTCTCAAAGATAGCTCACCCTATCACTTCTTTGCAAAGGAAGGAGAAAAAGTTTCAGTGGACTGAAGAGTGTGAAAAAGCTTTCCGGCGATTGAAGTAGCTATTAACCAGCGCTCCAATCTTGAGGATTGCAGATCCAAATATAGATTTCGTGGTGTGCACAGATGCATGTAAGGAAGGGTTGGGAGGATTTCTCAGCCAAGATGGATTTGTAATCTGTTATGAGTCCAGGAAGCTGAAAGAGCATGAAAAGAATTATGCCACTCATGATTTGGAGCTGGCAGCAATCATCCACGTTCTGAGGAAGTGGAGACATTACCTCATGGGAAGGAGATTCGAATTGAGAACAGACCACAATGGTCTGAAATATTTGTTTGGTCAGCCGACTTTAAACGCTAGACAAAGTAGGTGGCTGGAGTTTCTGTGCGAATACGACTTTGATATCAAGCATATCAAGGGGAAGGAAAACAAGGTGGCTAATACACTCAGTAGAAAAGTGCATGACTTACATACTTCAGCCATTAGCATGTACAGGACTGATATTAAGGGTAGAATTTTGGAAGCTACAAATGCGGATTTGCAATACAGAGACTTAGTAGCAAAGCTACAATAGCGTGAGAGACCACAAAAAAAGGAAAGTTACACCTTGGAAGCTGATGGATTACTTCTGTATAAAGACAGAGTGTATGTAACCAATGTCCAGGAATTTAAACTTGCGATTCTAAGAGAAATGCATAATGTGACGTATGTTGGACACCCCGGATATCAGAAGACTGTGGCAGCAGTCAAAAGCCATTACTTTTGGTCAGGTTTCAAGAGGGAGATCGTTGAATGCATCACTAGATGTATGGAATGCTAGAAAGTTAAGGTTGAGCATAGGCACCCAGCAGGGTTGTTGCAACCTTTACCCATTCCTGAATGAAAGTGGGAAGTGGTGACCATGGATTTTATTACAGGATTGCCCAGAACAAGCAAGCAGCATGATTCAATCATGGTTGTGGTGGACAAGCTTACAAAAGCTGCCCATTTTATTCCACTAAAAAACACTCACAAAGCAGCAGATGTTGTTGATATCTTCTTAAAATAAGTGGCACGCTTGCACGGAATTCCTAAAACAATTGTGTCTGATAGGGACCCGAAATTCACCTCGAATTTCTGGAAAGGACTGTTCAAAGGATTTGGAACGAATCTGAATTTTAGTACAGCGTATCATCCCGAGTCTAATAGACAGACAGAGAGGGTGAACAGAGTAATAGAGGACATGTTGAGAATGTACGTGATGGACAAACCATCAAGATGGGAAGACTACCTGCATTTGGTAGAATTCGCCTACAATAACGGGTATCATGCATCATTGAAGATGAGCCCATTTGAAGCACTTTATGGAAGAAAGTGCAACACTCCAGTGAGCTGGGATAATCCAGCTGACATAGCAGTAGTTGGGCCAGAGTTGCTCAAGGAGATGGAGGACCAAATGATAAAAATTAAACAGAATTTGAAAACTGCCCAGGACAGGCAGAAAAGTTATGTTGATAAGAACATAACCCACCGAGAATTCAAAGTGGGTGATCATGTTTTCCTGAAAATGAAAACTAACAGGAGTTCCCTGAAGCTGGGAAGTTGCGCCAAGTTGGCAGCAAGATTTTGTGGGCCACTTGAAATCCTGGAAAGGATTGGGCCAGTTGCATACATGCTTGCATTACCTGCATCTATGACTGTACATAATGTGTTTCATGTTTCAGTGCTTAAGAAATATATACCTGATGTTAATCATGTTATCGACTGGAATGTGATTCAGGTGGAACCAGAAGGTGTCCTGCAAGTGCATCCTGTGCACATATTGGACAGGAAAATAAAACAGCTCCGGAATCGAGCTATAAAGCTTGTAAAGGTCCAATGGACCTGGTACGGTCCTGAGGACGCAACATGGGAGCATGAAGATGTTATGCAGGCAGAGTACCTGCATCTTTTTGAAAATTTTGAAAAGTTTGCAGATGCTGTGTAAAGATGCACTGAGGACAGTGCAGAAATAAGGGGAGGGGGATTGTAATGTCCCCAAGGCCGAGCCCAGTTGTAAATCTTGTTTACGAAATGAGTTGTAAAATGTTTTATAGGCTGGTGAGCCAAGTTTATATAAGTTGGTGGGCTTATGTGATTGTTAGGCCGGAGAGCCTGAGTGTTGAAGGGCAAGAGCTTGATGTTGTACATGTATCTATGCAGAACATTAATAAAAATATAAACACCGCCGCGTGCAGGCCGACACGATGGATGAGTGATGGGGGACTAAGCTTCCACAGAGTGGGCAAGGGATTAGGGGTTGGAATGTGGGAAAAGGGGGCTAAGTGTGGAGCCTAGGGGCTAAACCTAAGGGCTTAAGTCTTGGGAATAATATTTTAATATTATTCCAAAAAGACATGTGAATAATATTTTTTTATCCTAAGTTTTTTTGGAATGACATGTGACTTCTAAATGGTGGGAGGAACGCAAACTAATGGAAGCATGCAGCTTCACGGGTGACAAGTGTCAACCCAAGCCCATGCAAATAAAACGGCTGAGATGAGTCGTGGTGGGGGGCCGCCTCCATTCTACCCGACCATCTGAGTGTGAACCGGTCCAACCTCGGCAAGAGACCTCGTGCATCTTCTGAACCATACATCCCTTGAACCAAAAGCCTGTGTTGATTTCGGGAAAAAGTATGTGTTTGTTCTGGAAAGCCGGTACACCCCTTCTCTATTCTAAACCATGGAGTCTTAATCGACCCCTGCGTGGACAACTCATCATGCATCCCTAAGAATCCAAAGTGTGAGTCTATCCCATGTTTCCAAATTGAGAAAACGGAAGTGTCCCATCCCTGCTAAGCCTGGTTATGTTGTTGCACCTGTTTGTAGTTGTCCTGGGGTGTTCGTGTCTAGATTCCTGTTGATTTTGGTGGACGTGTAGTGTTTGATTCTGTGTGGCTGGTTGGCCAGTTAGTACAACACTCTCTCTAGGTGAGAGAGGTGGTGAAGTTGGAAGAACATGTTGTTGGGTCTGTGAGCGACTCTCTCCAGGTGAGAGAATGCGCAGAGGAAGGAGAGAACTCCTGGAAGGAACCCGATAGCTACCACAGAGCTCGGAGACTTCCGGTCTGGTCTGTTGTTGAAACCCAAGGCAAGGGAGGTTAGCAGCCGAAGGACTGTCTAGGTGACAGAGAAGGTGTATACTCCTGGGGCGGAGCAGGCATGTGGGGAAGGAGAGTCTGTGAGCAGTGAGTATGAGTGGTTCCTGGAAGAGAATTCCTTCCTTGTGACTGTGTGTTTACATTGTAACCTCAGCCTAGCCTAGGATTCCTTGCCTTGGGGGTGGAGCTTAGTCCCATCTCGGGGGTAACCTACTGCTGAGCTTGATGAGAAGTGTGGTCTAAGGCTGGGAGGTTCGTGGAAGGCCTGCACCTGGTTGGTGGAATTACCACCGTTTCAAAGATAAGTTCCAGATGATGTTTTAATTACGTTTCTGCATGTCTGTGTATTTATATTTATCATGTATTCTGTTGTGCATACAAAGTAATGTTAAAGCCATTGATTATTTATAATAGTAGTAATTATTATGGTTACTCTGAGTTTAAACGTGTTTTCATTTGCTTAAATGCATGTCTTATATATAGAATTAAGTATGAGATTGTTATTCTGGGAAGTAGCGCCTGCTCGTCCCGGAATGGGGGCGTTACAGCTCCAGTACTCTCTTTTCCCGATCTGCAGCAACCATTCAAGATTGAGATTGATGCATCTAACTATGCTATGGGCGCAGTTCTCACTCAGCATGGGCATCCGGTGGCATACCATAGTGAGACACTCTCCAATACGGTTCGTAAATACCCCACCCTTGACAAGGAAATGTATTCCATTGTACAAGCCTGTCGTCAATAGAAACATTACATTATGGGGAAAGAGACGATCATACACACTGATCACAAGCCTCTGTAGTTCATCCAGATACAAGGGAAATTGCAGAATGACTACCATCATAAGTGGTCCACCTACCTGTAGTAGTTCCATATCAACATCAAGTATAAGACATGTATCTCCAATCATGTTGTTGACTACCTCAGTCAACCTCCTATGGTTGCACTCACCATTGTGCTCCATTCATGTGGAAATGAAGCATCTGAGTGGCCCCAACTTTATCAGCAAGATTCAAACTTCGCCACCACCTACCAGCTCTTGGGTACATGTGCAACTGTCACTGATTTTCACATTCAGAATAGAATCTTATGCCACCTGGGCCATCTTTGTGTTCCTACAAGCGAGTGTGCAAAGCTGATTTGGGAAGCCCACTACAGTCGAGTGGCAAGACATTTTGGCGTAGAGAAAACTGTGTTCGTTCTTCAGAAAAAAATTTATTAGCCAAAACTTTGGTAGGACATCAGCAATTATATCATATCTTTCACTTCTTGTGCCATTTCCAAGCCAGCCATCAAGAAACAAGGCTTATACACCCCTCTTCCTATTCCCCGGAAGCCTTGGGAATCCATCTCAATGGATTACATGTCTGGCTTGTCGTCCACCAAATAAGGAAATGACTGTGTGTTTGTGGTCATTGATTGGTTTTCCAAGATGGCCATCCTCACAGCCTGTAAGAATAAATTCACAGTGGCAGATATTGTCCATCTCTTCTTCGAACGAGTGTGGGTCCACTTTGGGATACCACAGACCATCATCTCTGACCAAGACAAGAGGTTCCTCAGCACCTTTTGGTCGAGTCTCTGGTCTCTGTCCGACACCAAGCTCACAAAATCCATTGCTTTCCACCCCCAAACTGATGGCCAAACAGAGGTCGTCAATCGGATGATTGTGTACATCCTGCACATGTACAATTCTAAGAATCCACGTACATGGGACAAGAGTCTCCCATATGTCCAACACAGTTACAACATGGCTATCCATAGTTCCATCATCCATAGCCCATTTCAGGTGGGTCTAGGATTCCAACCCTTGGAACCCATTGATGTTTCACTTCCTCTTGTCGTCTCATAGATAGACTCTTCCCCTAATCAGTATCTGAACGAAAAATCCACCAGATTCATTGAGTGGATTCAGCACATCCGCCAACAGGTCCAAGAGATTTTGCAGAAATCCAATGCTAAGTACAAACAATGCCATGATCAACACAGGGTACCACACCAGTTTGAGGTTGGCTACAAAGTCTGTTACATCTGCATAAGGAGCATCACATCGGCCCCCATCGCAAGCTTCGCCCACTTCATTATGGGACTTAAAATATCACCAAGGCTGTGGGTAGCAATGCTTTTGAGCTCAACACTCCACCCTTCCTTGGTCTGCATCCAGTATTCAATGTGGACCTCCTTCGGCCATATTTTCCACCATTATTGGACACCTCTGAGATCACAAAACAACTAACACCAACAAATCTCAACCCTGACTGCATGGAACAAGCCTCCACTAATCATATAGTGGACACATGGGTCAAGGGCACTCGCTAGCAACGGATCCAGTTTTATCGGGTTGTCAAGGCAGGGAAAATCCTACACCAAGGCAAGTGGCTCACCCAGGGTAAAATCTAGCAGAATTTTCCTCACCTGATGGGGGAAATCAACGCAATGGACACCATTGCTTCCTAAGGAGGGAGGATGGATCCAGGTGGATATTGGTGGCCACCCACCTATTCCAACTAGCTCCTCGTGTCCGTTTTTGTTTAGGAAATTCTTTTGTACTACTTTGTAATTGCGGGTTCTACACTTCTGGGGATGTCTGAAGCCCCACACATCCTCCAGGTGGATACGGGTGGCCTCTCGCCTAATCCAATTGGATTATTTTGTATGTTTTCATGTCATCACATATTGGTGTACTTCTGGGGCTATTTTAGATCCCTAAACATTGTTTTTTTGGATCACCACAGTCAAACTATAAACTAAGTTAGAGTTTGGCAGTGGAATGTGTAGCTCTCTGAAAGACTTTTCCAATGGGCTATCACACGCCTAAAACAGAGGTTGTATGAAAAAGTTACAACCCTAGGAATTTGAGGTACCAAATTACACCAACTTACCCATAAGGTCCACATGACTTTTGGCGTTTCACCTTCTAGGGTTAGGTTTTTGGATGTCTAGGGTTTATGCATTCATGAGTAATATGAAAAGGGCCTATGGAGCATCATTGTAATCCATTCTTCTCAGATGGATGCACGTAACAACCACATCCCTTCTCAGAGATAGCTACCACCATTCGAGCAAGTTTCAGTTCTGCAGTGTTACAGTTTCAACCTATTTCATTATTTAATAGAAGATATTGTTCAGTGGATATTTGTGTTATTCTTCCTATCTCTGTGTTTATTGTATTCAGTTTGTTAATCAGTTCGTTCCGCTCCTAAATCTAGATCAATTGGCCAGTGATTGTCAAGGTATACTAAAATTATGGAGTTTGTTGAGACCTGAGTCTACACCCCTACCCCTCCTCTCTCATTTCCATATACCTTCATAAAAAATCCTTCCTTTTCTAATTGGTTAAGTTGTCTCCCCGTTACTAAATGACTCAATTTTTTATCATTACATTTCTTGATTGATTTCTTGCACCATATTTTTGTTTTCTTAAAGGGTAATTACATGTCATGGTTTGGGTTTGAAGTACTTGTCATCAAATTTTCCATTGGTTGAGCTCATAGCAGGTTTGACAATGTTTTATATGCAGAACAAAGTTGATTGCAAGAACCAAGCTATTCTTGTAAACGAGGATTGACGCGCTAATTTTGAAATTAATTTATAATTTAATTTGTTATTTTAAATGTTTGAGCCATTTGAATGGTGCCTACATACATGTGTGATCATAAACAAGTGTCTCCACACCAGATTACACACAGTTCCATCATTACACAACATCGGTCATAATCGTTAGGACTATACTGGTACATCATGGCCACTACATCTTGAACGGTGGGTTAAAAACACACAGGTATCGGTTTCAATATGAAGAAATATGCATTCACTACATCATCAACATCAGATCTACTATGTCCACCACGGTTCCTCCTCGAGAACGATGGCATTTGAATAGGACCAAGCCAAAAGGCCTGGAATTGTTCAAAGCCATACCCGAAATCAAACATATTTTCGTAAAGGTCGATTGGTATGATTACCTGTGCACATTTGAAGGACACCACACACAGCTGGCTATGTTTTTTGCATAGACATTTGACGGCTTCCAGACTGATCTAAAAATGAAGAAGACTTGAAAAACTTGAAAAATTATTGCAAGTGAAATGTTATGTGTTTAAAGCAACAGGATCAGTTTGCAACACATAAATTAAAGATTACTTATGTAAATTACACATAGACAGCAGCATAAACATTGAACATAAACACATGTGCACAGCAATTGATAAAGGAGTTCACCCCTCTTCTGGGCTACATCTCCTGGTCCAGCTTCCAATGGATCATTATTATTAATTGCTCAAAAAGTGCTCAAAAACATGTCTTACAATGCTCAAACTGACAAATCGACTGCTCCAATGGCTTCCCAGCGTCCCAAAACCCCTGTCTGGGCTCTTTCGGCACCTCAATCGGTCGAAAAATGAAGAAGTTAGGCCTCCTGGAAATCTCCCTCTTCAAGCTTGTTGTCTCTGGCTCTACAATTCACACCCCTCCTTGAATGAACCTGGCTCACACGCTCTTTTAAGCGTAAAAACCCAGCACCTGGCGCAACCGCGCCAACGGTGCAAACCGTAGGACGGTTAAGGGCGCGCCAGCCCCTAACCGCCTCGGCACCTGGGCGTATGGCGCATGTGACCGCGTGCTAGGAAAACAAGTGGTTAAGTCGTTATTCCCGTTCCAAAACCGCACAACTCCCGCGCGTTTTAAACCACTAGTCATATAATAAAACCACGGGTTATAACCCCCGCGCGTTTAACCGTTGGTTATAGTTCCAAACCCCAACGCATATGTTAATAAAATATATAACATATATATATGGTTTACAACCCGCGCGCGATTTGGCGTATACAATGGTCATATGTTGTGGAATGAAACCACGGGTCGGGGCTAAGCCCCGACCCGACACCCCTTTCCATTGAATACACGAGTAAGTTTAAATATATGCGTGTTTGATATATGAAACAAGGAACAAGTCGGCATAGTGGTTAGCGGGCGGTTGTGAAGTCATTACATATGAGGGGAGGTCCGGGGGTCGAACCCCGGGACTCCCATTACATTTTATATAACACATAAACCAATAATGAGGGGGACACGTGGTGCCCATGGATTGGGCCACGTGTCCTCATATTATTTTCCACCAACCAGACACGTGTCATCACCCGATTTGCTAGCAATCAACCAATAGACAACTGCCACATCATCACCGTACAGCCTGTACATCCCTGCCACGTCAGACCATACGGATTGTACAGACAGGTACAGTCAGCATCAAATTTTTGCCTGTTTGGCTTGGCGAACAGATCGCGATATCTTCTCCATACGGACTCCGTTTGAGAAAGTAAATATACCGCCGGAATCAGGAAGACGAGACGAATGCAATGGAATTGTTTTCGTCGCCTTCTAAGCACTTTGAAAATTGAGCAAAATTTGATCCTGTGATCACAGACCCTGCTTGGGGATACCTAGATTCATATTACAAAACACTTCATTGGAGCAGCTTACTCTCTCCCTCTTTGTGGGGAAAGATCATTTAAGAAAGGCAAGCTGCCTCCCAACCTCTGCAACAAATTCCTGGTTCTCGAGCACCAAGACCTCGACTGCAGCCAAGGAATCCTTGTGTCGCGGATAAAGGAAGACTAGAAAGGAGCCCTAACAATAGTGCAGAGGTATATCACGGGTGAGGGTCGATTCAACATTGTACATTGTTATCACCTTCATTTACTTATGCATCTAAGTGGAGATAGAGAGCTTAATCTACCATATTACCTACTTAAGAGCCTAACAAAAATGGCTAGGAGGGTTCAAGGTCACCCTGAATCTGCTCACAAGATCATGTACCATTAGCGCTTGATTAAATTGTTGGTAACTTTCGCTCTAGAGGAACTTGAAATGCCTTGGGGTTATTTCTTAAAATATGTGGGATTGAAAGAGTAGGAACAGGTGCTCGATTCGCAGAATGAAGGTGATGCAAGTGAATATAAGATAGAGGTCAGGATTTCTCAAAATCATGGGAGCTCGATAAAGCATGTCCAACCCGCATCAAATAAGGGGAAAGACCCTAAAACAAGGAGCACTCCCTCGAAAGAAAACAAGCTAGAGACCTCCATGAAGGAGGAGTCCCATCGCATGCAATTGAGGTCTTCTACAAATAAGGGAAAGGCCTTAAAACAAGGAGCGCTCCCTCAAAATCAAACAGGACAGAGACCTCCATGAAGGAGGATTCCCCTCGCACAAAATTGAGGTCTTTTACGAAAAAGGGAGAGGAAAAAAAAAGTGGCAAAGTTGCCAGCATGCACCCACCTTCACTGGAAACACCACAGAGGTCTCTTTCATCTAACCATTTAGAGGAGGGGTAGAAAAACCCCATCTAGCAGTAACCTAATAAACTTGTGACTCGAATGAGGGAGAAAATTGGACCCGATTTGCACAGCAAGGAAGTGGTTAAGGGAAATGTTGTTCCTGCAGAAGCCTTACCTAAAAAATCCCATGCAGCCAGAAAAGACAGGAAGAAGAAGGGCGAGCAAAGCATTGAAGCACCAAGCAAGACGAACAGAAAAAATAAAATTACAAATCAATTGAGGTTGAACTCCAAGTCTCTTTTTAAGCCATCATTAAAATACCCCTGGCCAATTGTGATCGAGGATGATGACAGTCCCGAATTTTCCAGCGTGGAATAAATGGCAGTCAATGTTTTGAAGGGAATGACAGTGAAAAAAGAGAAATCAAAGTCTAATGAGGATGAGACTACAGAAACGTCATTTGTGACAGTGAAAAAGGAGTATCCTATAGACTCCAATCAACAGGGAATACAGGATTATGGATTTGATTCTGAGCAAGATTATATTGGTACCTCACCATATGCAGGGGAACCTTACCACAATTTACAAGACATTAAACCTGAAATTGAAACCAACACTTTGGGAGTACAGGGATCCATTAAAGGAAGAAAAAGGAAGGAACCCGAGGTTGTACACAAATACAATATGAGAACAAGGAGAAAAACAACAGCTAACCACAACAAATCTATCACAAAGCAAGACAAAAAAAAGAAACAGGTTGAGGTAAAAACAGAGAGGGTTGATGATAGCCAACAAGTGCAAGAACCGAAACTCCAAGTCCAGACCTTGCAACACCACAACTAGGAATTGGAAAAACTGTACTCCAAACTGCAGAAGAAGTATCATAGACTCCAGAAGAAACACCACAAGACTTGTGTCTTTCTAAAGGAGATAATTTGAAGGAGTACCTAAACAAGCTACTAACACATCCAGTTATCTCCCAGTTGGCCTCCAACAACGTGCATGGATACCAGTGCATCGATACCAGTGCTCGATACAGAACTTAGTTTTGTCAGTACTAGTCAGTGTTTGTCAAATCTCAGTTCACTTCATCATATGCATTAGTTTAATTTTATCGCTAGTAGTAGTTTTAGTTATTTAAGTGCAAGACTTTTTAGATTAAGGCATAATAAGTGGTCATTTGTGTTTGATATGAACCACTTCTTTTTGTTAATTCAAGTTTGAATTATACATTACTATACTCCATTAGTATTTAGTTAAGTCAATAAGTTGTTCTCCAACTGATAATGTAGAGTTAAGCCTCAGTTCCAGATGAACGAGATCCTCTACAACTTTGATAAATATGCAGTTTTTGTATGTTTTGAGGGTTCGGTTTTGGAAAGGAAATAAATATATCAAACTAGTTGAACCTGTTCTATGAATGGATTAAATCTCTCTACCTGGTGAATATTCTCTTGATGACAGTGTGTTTTATGTCCAAATCTATATGTGTTTTTATCTTATCTTGAATGCAATTTTTTATGTGTGCAAAGTACATTTCATTTTCCCTTCGGCTATTTTATAACTCATCTTTACTAATATGCAACCTGTAAAACAGCTAATGCTTTAGTGAAGATTTTTTTTTATTGCAACCTGTGGGAGTAATTGTGTTTGGATACTTGTTTGATGCCTTGAAATATTATTTTAGGACTTAAACTTATGACACCAGGTAATTCATTGAGTTGTTTGTTGTTCTCCCTTTGTTCATCCCTTTATTTTCTCACTTGTCTATCATTTGTGTGCCACCAGCCAAGGAGGACCCTCATCCATATAATTTTTCTAATCCAACCATGTTTTTGTCTCGGTAAAACCAACCCTCTAACTGACCAACAAAATCAAATTATCAAAAAACCAATCATTCCAAACTTGAGGTGGCCTATCTCTTTCCTTTAGCAATCAGGTGAAAACTTTAGGACCAACATCTTCTAGTGCCATTTTCGAGGAACGAAGTAATGAAATATCTTTCCTGGGGAGAATGACAATGATCAAATATGACATTTGATGGTGAACAAAGACCAGGCACATTCAGACTACCACCTTTCACCTGGCGACTCCACTAAGTAAACTTCACAAATAAAATGTTGGCTCTCTGAAAAGGGCTCAAGAGATCCAAATCTTAGCACATCAAAGCCACTAAGGCTCATCCTAACCTGAGAAGGATAGAGTAGTCTCTAAGCCAGAAAGAAAACTAAGAAAATCCACCTTAGCTTAGAGATATACCTCATCCCTCAAGGGTAAAGATGCACCTAAAGAGTCTACCTTTCTCCATTGTCACAATCAGCTTCAACTTGCTAGCCCTGAGAATCACATTTCCAAGGAATCTCAGATACCTTTAACCCCTACCTCTACTTCGTCATCCAGTTCATCATCCACCCCTATATCCCCAATCAATTCTCATATTCCTATTGCCCAAGAAATGGTTGTTAACATGATGGATTCCATGATTGTCGCCAGATATGCACCCCTATTTTTTCCTGTAGGCTTACATGCACTCCCAGCCACAGATTATATGAAATATTTTCCAAGATATAATGGGGAAGGGGATGTCACAGTTGAGGAACATTTGGTAGCCTTCTATAGCTTTGCAGAAAACTTCAACATTGACTATGCATATGTGTGGATGAGGTTGTTTGTACAGATCCTGAATGGGGAGGTAAGGAAATGGTTTCGGGATCTCCCTCCAACCTCCATTACAGATATTGATGTGTTATATGAAGCCTTTATAAATCAATGGGGATATAGAAGAGATTATATGTATTACATCACTGAGTTTGGGGCCCTTAAGGGAAGGGGATGTCACAGCTGAGGAATATATAGTAGCCTTCTATAGCTTTGCAGACAACTTCAACATTGACTATGCATATGTGTGGATGAGGTTGTTTGTACAAATCCTGAATGGGGAGGTAAGGAAATGGTTTCGGGATCTCCCTCCAACCTCCATTACAGATATTGATGCATTATATGAAGACTTTATAAAGAAATGGGGAGATATAAGAGATTATATGTATTACATCACTGAGTTTGGGGCCCTTAAGAGAAAGAATGGTGAGTCTATTTGAGACTTCACCAAGAGATTCAATAAGATGTATGGCAGAATCCCAGATGAGATCAAACCAACTGAAGCCTCTTCCAAGATCACTTATGCCAATGCATTTGATGAACAATTCTCCCTTCTGGTGAGGGAGAGAAGAACCACCACCTTGTTGTCCATGCAAGAAGCAGCCATTGAGGTTGAGTCTGACATCCTAGCATTAGACAGGTTAAAGACTAGATCGGATAAAGACAAGAAGAAACAGAGGGAGGATTCCCCTTCCACCTCTAACCCAACCACATCTAATCTTAAACCTGATGAAATGACCAAAACATTAAAGGATTTGACATCTGAAATGGGAATCTAAGCAACCAAACAGAGCTTTTCAAGGGGTTGGCAACAGAAATACAAACCAAATGAGGAGGTTGAATGATATCCCTCAGATAATGTAGAGAGAGAGGAGGAATGTTGATTATCAAAGAGTAGTACCTCCTTTCCAAAACAATCAGATTGAGGAAATGGATGTAAAAAGTGATGATGTGGATGATGTTGTTGTACTTTTCAATGAAATTGATGTTTATACCATTCACTTAACACAAAAATATTATGAGGTAGCACAATTGTCAAATCATTTTGATATTGAAGTAGGGGAAGAGGGAGTTATTCAAGGCCAGCCCCAAAAGAATCATGATTTGAGGCCTATAACAAGGGATCCCAAATCCACCACCTCTGATCAGAACAAAAGGCCATAGGTTCCTCCCAAGCTAAATCCAAGCAAGGGTGCATTGACTAAAGCTCACCAACCTCCCCCATCTAAACATGTTGTCCCTAAAGTAAAGGAAGCTGACAGGCCACAAGCATCTTTCATCCTAGAGCATGATTTGAGAAAGATCAATATCCATGTACCTTTGTCAGAATTGTTGAAAAATGAGCCTTTCAAAAAATCTATTATGAAGGTTCTGCAGCCACCTACTTCTGTTGTAACTTCTTATGTAATTAGTCTCTAGGATGAAAACCCATCCATTACTATGGGTACACACATTGAGGATGGCTCTGATGCCTCTACACCTTTCTACATATCTTTAAATGCCCATGACAAGATCCTACATAACTATCTCATGGACTCATATGCCTCACACAATGTCATGCCTAAGGTTGTAATGGAGGAACTAGGTCTGGAGATCACCAAGCCCTACTAAGACCTTTACTCCTTTGACTCTAAAAAAGTCAAATGTTTGGGATTAATAAAAAAATTGGTGGTTTCTTTGGCATAGTTACCCATGAAGAGTGTAGTGATGGGCATCGGTGTGGCTAACATTCCCCCCAAGTCTGGTATGCTCTTGTCCAGGATGTGGGCCAAGAAGGTTGGAGGATCATTACAAATGGACCTCACATATGCTACCATCCCTATTTTCAGAGGAGAACATAGGATGTTCTACATGGAGTTCAAATTGGAATATATCATCAGTGACCATCAAAATCCAAGCAACCATCCATTTTATGTTGTTGAGGATGAGATCGGGTCATATGTTTTCCATTTAAACGATGATGAACCAAAAATAACAGTCAGCAAATGCAGATATCAGTCATTGACAGATCAACAGAACAAAGTATGGAATATGTATTTCGATGGCTCTTCATCAAAGGAAGGTTCTGCGGCTGGTATACTCTTCATTTCCCCTACACAAGAAGTAATAACACTCTCTTATAAGCTGGAATTTGAGACTACTAACAATATAGCTAAGTATGAAGCTCTAGTGCTGGGATTGAGGGCTGCCAAAGACATGGCCATTGACAGTTTGGCAGTTTTTGGTGATTCTGAGTTAATTATCAATCAAGTCAAAAACATCTATCAAGCTAAATAACAGAGGCTCAAGCAATATAGGAATGAGGTATGGGACCTAGATGACAACTTATTTCTAGCATTTAACATTTCCTTCATTCCTAGAGAGGCAAATCAGAAGTCATATTCTTTGGCCTTGGCTGCCAGTACCTTCAGACCTCTCATTGGTCCAAATATTAAATATCAAGTGGAATTCATACACATGATAGCCATACCAGACAACATAAATCATTGGCAAGTCTTTAGTGATGATTTGGAGCTACAAAGATTTATGCAGACCATTGAATAATTCTTTAGTACCTCAATAGATCAAAAGGGTGAAGAGGATGAATCAGAAAATCAGCAAACATCTCATCTATTGAACAAAGTGGTTGGCCACAACATTGTGGAACTTAAAACAAATCGCATCCCCAGGGGTCTAGTGTCACTGGAAAGTTTATTTGACAGTTATTATGTCTCTAGAGAAGTTGCCATCAAAAATCAAGAAGAAGAGGTAATGGACTGCAACATTGGGATTGATGAAAATCCCAAAATAGTCAAACTTTCCAAAGCGCTAGCTACAGAACAAAAGGACAGGTATGTCAGCCTCATGAAAACTTTTGCTGATATTTTTGCATGGTCGTATGAGGATTTGAAGACATTTGGCACTAACATCATCCAGCACAAGATCCCTCTGAAGGCTGGTTCTAAGCCATTCAGATAGAATATTAGAAATTTTAATCCAATGTTGATGTCCATAATTGAAAAAGAGCTAAAACGAATGCTTGATGCCAGAATTATTATGCCCTTGAGGTACTCGGATTGGGTGGCCAACTTGGTACTTGTGAGGAAAAAGAGTGGGGAAATATGCTTGTGTGTTGATTTCCAAAATCTCAACAAGTGTTCTCTAAAGGACAACTACCCCCTACCCAAGATGGACCATATTTTGAAAAGGGTAGTAGGTGCCCACAGGATTTTTGTTGGCCCTTGACCAAGTTTTGGGATAACTTGGGTCATTTTGACCTATTTTGGAACTACGACAGTTAGTCAAAGAAGGACTGCCAAGGGAAGTGTCTCGGTCCACTCTTGGGCCCCTATTAGAGTTTTTGGGTTAATGTAATGGGAAAGGGATGTCGGCCCGTGGGTTTACCCATGCTTAGGCCCACTTTTGTAATGTATAAATAGATGCTTAAGCTAGATAGAAGAAAGAAGGGCATCTATGGGATGTATGGTAGATGGCTTAGTGATAATAATTAGATCTGCGTGATTGCAAGTAGATTGTAAATGCTTTGTGCATGATCCTAAGAAGCTTGCGAGCCTAAGTGCAAATTGTTGTAAGAGGTTTTGTGATGAAGTTTAAGGAAGAAGGATCTAGCAAGCTGCGCAGATCTTCTTTCCTTTGCAAAGAAGGGTTTTTGTGCTTTGTGCTGTAACTGACGATTGAAGATACTAATAAAGAAGAAGAGTTGGTGGACGTAGCCCCGGGGTGGGGGTGAACCACGTAAATCTGACCTAGTGTATTACTGTCGCTAAGTGTTGAGATACTATAGATCTAAGTGAATATTGCGATGCTCTATGCTATATGTGAAGTAGAATAAGGGTTGGATATTAATGGTTGATTGATGTTAGGCGTACTGTAAGTAGTATAATCACATATATGTGTCCCAGCTACGGTTGCAGGCACCTGAGTCTTGCAACCACCTTTGTCTCTACCTCGGGTGAGACTTCATCTGCTTCGCAGGTGTTGTCGAAAGGGCCAGTAGTTAGGGTTTTGTTGGTGTTCTCTTGAGCATTGAACCCTGGGTCTGCCTCTGTGCCAACAAACGGTTCCGTTGCCGGGACCTGAAACTGTGATTGTTGGGACTTGAGAAAAAAAATCTTTCTGCAAAGATTCGATCTAGAGATTATGGAAGCTCTGTGCATGGATCTGTACCCTAGTGCACAGTATTCCACTTGATCTAAAAAGCTCAGTGCTAAAGAAAGAAGGAAGGATAGATCTGAAGAAAAGAAGTCAGATCTGAATGCTTTGTGCCCTAAGAAAAGAAAAAGTGGGGGATCCTAAAAGAAAGAGGTCAGATCTACAGAAAAGAGGTAAGATCTGGAAGTTTTGTGCTCTGACAAAGGTAAGAAAGTTCTAGATCTGAAAGATTTGTGCTCTGTAAAAGTAAGACTAGTAGAAAATTTTGTTTCTAAAAGCATGGATCTAGATATTCTTGGTAGATTTTGTCCTAGCTTGAAAACTGGGGCATTATTAAATGAAAGAAGGTTTGATATGAATAGATCTGATAAGAATAGTGATAGATATGTTATACATATTCATAGAAAGAATGTTTTGACTAACAAATGGACGCAGAATCCTAGAAAGAATTTTTTTCAAGCTAACTACCATGATCCTAGTGCGCAGTACAGAAGAGGCTAGGGATCATTTAAAAGAAAGAGAGGATTGACCCTATGCTACAGTTGCAGAAGACCGGGACATCTAGCTAAGGAATGCCCTGTTGGAAGACCTAGTTGTCTTTGTTGCAAATCTCTAGATCACGAAGTATTGGATTTCCCTAGAATGATTGCTAAGCATGAAAAAATGAGTTTGCATGAAGAAAACCCTAAAGCAGATCCAGAAATAGCAGAACCCCAGAAAGAATTAGAGAAGATGTTACTATAGATGGAAGACACCTTGAATGACCACCAACATGTTAGATTAGCAGAGATCTTTAAAGAAAAAGAATGCATCGAGGTAAGAATAGGAGACTTCGACATTGACTGTGTTTTGGATGAGAAAACACAGGTAAATGTTATGACAGAAAAAAACTTGGGAAGCTATAGGGAGGCCTGCTATGACTCCATCTCTAGGAGAAATAGAGTTATTCAGAGGAAAATTGGTAAACCTATGTGGAAGGCTCACTCAGATATCTATGAACGCCAATGGAACTTCGACAGAGGAAGATTTTGATATTATCAAATTCATTGAGGGCAGCGCCCCGTTTACTATGTTACTTGGAAATCCTTGGATTGAAAGAGATCAAGCTAGAAAGAAGGAAGAAGAAAAAGTTTTAGAACAGCAGAGACAAGAGTTAAAAGACTTCATGACCAGAAGGATCGCGCAGTTGATTGAAGAACAGGAGAACATATTGAAGCCATATCATACTCAGAAACCGGACGTCGAAGTTATCAGAACACCAAAGGACTCATAGAAGACTGAAGTTTCTATCTCAGATAAAGAAGAGATGTTATACCTTAACCCTAAGAAAGAACCTCAGTAGCGCGAAGTGACTATATCCAAGGAAAATAGGAATAAGAATGGAAAAATAACTATTGAGACAAAGCTTACTAGAAAGAAAGCTAGAAAGTTAAATAGGAGGAGGACGAAATTGCAAGAGATTCTAGATGGAACATCGCAGAATTTGAACTTCGCCAAGATATCAGAACAGCGAAATGGGTCGCTTCACCATGGCGAAGCAATATAGCCGTTGGACCAATATACCCGTTCAACTTCCACCTCAAATGGGTAGAAAATCATTAAAGGATCACCACCAGACCATGCCAGAATGGATCGAACTGATTTAATGGAGGCCCCATACCCATTGCAAGCCAACCGTTGTTGAGATTACCTATTTATCTCATCGTGCCATGCCCGAAGAACACTTTTTCCAACTAAGAAATTGAAGCTCACAGACTAGCAAGTGTTTACAGTGATCATCACATCCATGTTATTCATTCTCATGCAGTGCCCAAGATCATTGTGACCCCGATTATTTATTTCATGCGTGTATGTCCGATGAACTCACCACAGTCGAAGAATCTGTCACGGAAGTCCTCCTTGATTTAATGAATGAGAGAATCATGTCGGACAGAGGAATGTCCACCGAAGTCCAAGCATCATCGACAAGAGGAGTAGCAGCTTCTTCGTCCACTGCTCGAGCAGGATCATCTCAACGGCTCGATGAGAAGCGTACTAAACATAGGGACGATCTGGCGAACGCTAAACTAATTCCGAGCATTTTTCCTGCTTACCTAGCCCCTCTGCATGGAGAAATCAACCGTGACAGTGTGCCTCGAGAATTCGAATATGCTATGGTTACTGTGTACCTGCCAAAAGCGGTGTGCGCAGTTCATGTCGATCAGGACAAGCTCACAGCATTAAATTTTAGCGACTTCAACCTCGACGACAGGAAAGTCTACAGTATGCTCGCTCCACACAAGTATCTAACGAAGACGAATGGAAATAACTCGAAGATCATCCCGCAGTCTTGGACCCAGAACGTCGCGCAATCAACATTGTAAATGAGTGAGTGTGTAAAGATACTTCTGTCTTGCTATCACGAAGGCTACTTCTGGTTGAACCACCATGTCATGGTGGATCCCACCTTGATTAATCGGATCACAGGACTCAGCATGCAAGGACCTAATCCATAGGAATTCTATCCTAGAAAGACCACTGACAGAGCACTAGCAATGAATATCAAAGAAACCTATGGCGATGTCGAGAAAATCACATGAGGCTACAAGGTAACCTCTATTCAAAGCGGCGCAGTGTGCCTTGCCTGTCAGTTGATCGCAGGAAAGCTAGTCCATAAGAACCGACCCACCTAAGTAACTGGATTCGTCATTGACCTCATAGGGAAGTGCGTCAAGGGTCTGCAGATGAATTGGGTGAAGTACTTGGTGAATCAGCTCAAACTGGATTGCAAGGAAGCGCAAGACCAAGGGTATGAGTTCCATTTCAGTTGGCTTCTCATACTGATCACCTTCATAGCATGGGAGATGCCAGAGGGTGCCACTTTCCCAGAGACCGAACCATTTGAACCTTTAGCTGCGAGGTTTAGTACCCTGTGGTACTCGACCGATATGAACAAGCAATGGCAGTCAAATGTCGTCTTCCACATATACTACAACCAACTGAAGACCGCCATCCAAGTTACGCCTCGCATTACCCCAAATACACTCCACAGATTCAGACCCTTAATGAAGTTAAGCGTGGATCGCCACTTCATGTATATAACAACGTGAGCTGATGAACATAAGAAATAGTTTCAATCTTACTACAAGTTGACTGAAGAAGACCTCGAAGAGATCACCAAGGATTGGTCAGTAGACCTTCTCATTCCAGTGAACCCCGCAGAACTGTCCGATGTTGATAGCCCAGAGACTATGTTGGACACACAGGGACCAAGCAAAATGAAGAAGCCTGAAGAGGTTCATGAAGTAGACAGTGCATCTATAAGGACTACCTCTATCAAACCAGACAAAGGAAGTGATGGCGAAGAGATAGAAGGCGCAGAAATTGAACAATAGAAAGGCAAAGTACCATCGCCTAGGGACAAAGAAGACTCGTCAAAGAAAAGGAAGGTCTCACCTTTGAAAGCATCTTCCCGAAAGAAGCCTAGGACCCCTATGACCAAGATGCGAACTGCCCTCACATTGGATGACTTTGATTTCATCATTGCAGCAGTGAATGATGCTTCAAAGGAGATAGGAGGCGAAGCAGGAGGTGAAGCAGGAGCCGATGTATAACTTTATAGAGATCGAACTCCAAGGAGTTCAGCAGGCACTCGAGTTCAGCCACGCAGTACACACTGCGCCTCTGACAGCAGGGACAGTAGAACTAGGAGACGAACCAGCCCGACTTCACCAGATTGTTGACATGGTCGAAGCTCACCTTCGACAAGCTCAAGAAGACACAGCACGAACCATCCAGGCTCTGAAACAGTCACAGGGAGTACTTGTTGAGCAGCACAGTGCTATCAAACGAGAAAAACTTGCTCTTCAAATACAGTGGGATAAAGAGAAAGCAGAGCTACAGCAAATAAAGGAACAGTTGCTCGCAGAGCAGCTTGAAGTAAAGGAACTAGTCGACGGAGCACTCCGCTCTGTGACCGTTATCAAAGTACCAGCTGAAGAGAGATTTCTACAGAAGGTGGCCCAGCTGGAAGACGTTATACAGAAGTTGCAACAATGCATTGTTGATCTAGAACTCTGCGTTGTGCCCGAGACCCCCTAGGAGATAAGAGACCAGCGAGAAGCAACTGCTCAGAGCACAATTGACCGATTGAAATCTCTTGCATCAGAGTGCAAGCAGATCAGTAACCAAAGTGCCAAAATCTATGAGAACCTTATAGAGAACCCAGAGTTACAGGTGTTGGAGTCACAACTCCAGGAAGCAAAGCAACATGCGGATACATTACAGGCACAACTGAAGGCTCTGTCTGTAGTGGATAGAATAAAATGATCTCATGAACAATGCACAGCTCAATAGCAAATACATATGATCCAGAGCAAGGTCATGGAAGTAACTCAGCAACTCCAACCGGTGCAAGACAAGGCATGCATATTATTTGTTGAGATCGAAAGCCAGGAAGCAAAACTTAAGCAAGTCGTCATCACTGCAGAACAATGCCTGGAAGGACCAATAAATGACACAGTGATCCTGGAATTCACCCAACAGGAGGCCACAGCGAAGCAGCAGGTCGAAGCAGCTCGAGCCAAGCTCGAGACCTTCGAAGCAGAATTGTGCAGACCAGAGTGACTCAGGACGAGTCAAAGGTGAGTGTTGGGGGCCTATTGGCCCTTGACCAAGTTTTGGGATAACTTGGGTCATTTTGACCTATTTTGGAACTGCGACAGTTAGTCAAAGAAGGACCGTCAAGCGAAGCATCTCAGTCCACTCTTGGGCCCCTATTAGGGTTTTTGGGTTAATGTAATGGGAAAGGGATGTCGGCCCGTGGGTTTACCCATGCTTAGGCCCACTTTTGTAATGTATAAATAGATGTTTAGGCTAGATAGAAGAAAGAAGCGCATCTATGGGATGTATGGTAGATGGCTTAGTGCTAATAATTAGATCTGTGTGATTGGAAGTAGATTGTAAATGCTCTGTGCATGATCCTAAGAATCTTGCGAGGCTAAGTGAAAATTGTTGTAAGAGGTTTTGTGTTCAAGTGTAAGGAAGAAGGATCTAGCGAGCTGCGCGGATCTTTTTTCCTTTGCAAAGAAGGGTTTTGTGCTCTATGATGTAACTGACAATTGAAGATACTAATAAAGAAGAAGAGTTGGTGGACATAGCCCCAGGGTGGGGGTGAACCACGTAAATCTGACCTAGTGTATTATTGTCACTAAGTGCTGAGATATTGTAGATCTAAGTGAATATTGTGATTCTCTATGCTATCTGTGAAGGAGAATAAGGGTTGGATATTAATGGTTGACTAATGCTAGGTGCGTTGTAAGTAGTATAATCACAGATATGTGTCCCAGCTAAGGTTGCAGACACCTGAGTCTTGCAACCACCACTGTCTCTACATCGAGTGAGACTTCATCTGCTTCACAGGTGTTTCCGAAAGGGTCGGCAGTTAGGGTTTTGTTGGTGTGCTCTTGAGCATTGAACCCTGGGTCTACCCCTGTGCCAACAATTTCCTTGTTGGATGGATACTCTGGTTATAACCAGATAGCAGTGTGTGAAGAAGACAAAGAAACAACAACATTCACTACCCCATGGGGGACATTCATGTACGACAAAATTCCCTTCGGGTTGATGAACGCAGGGGCCTCCTTTCATAGGGCTATGGACATAGCCTTCATGGGGGAGAAAGACAAATTTATGGTTATATATTTGGATGACATCACCATTTTCTCCAAATCCAATGATGAACATTTACAGCACCTTGAGCAGATTTTCCAGAAATGCAGAAGGTATGGGATCTCTTTGAATCCCAATAAGTCCCACTTTTCTATGCCAGAAGGTAAGCTCCTAGGCCACATCATATCAACGGGAGGAATAAAAATAGACCCAAAGAGAGTTGATGTCATTCAGGAAATTGAAATTCCCAGAAATAAGAAGTTTATTCAGTCTTTTATAGGCAGAATAAATATTTTAAGGTGCTTTGTGCCAAACTTTGTTGAAATCATAAGGTCTATCACTAACATGTTTAAGAAAGATGATGTTATTAAGTGGTCACTGGAGGAAAAATAAGCATTCCAAAGGATCAAGCAAGCTTTAGTTGCAGCCCCTTTATTGGTCAACCCTAACTATTCCAAATACTTTTCTATCTTCTCTTTCACTTTCGAGGAAACCATTGTTGTTGTATTGCTGCAAAAAAATGAAGAAGGGCATGAACAACCCATAACCTTTTTCAGAAAATCCCTTTGAGATGTTAAGTTGAAGTATGACATATTAGAAAATCAAGCCTAAGCATTGGTCAAATATTTGAAGGCCTTCAGGGTGTATGTGTTACAGTCTAGCATAACAGCCTATGTTCCTAGCAGCAGTGTTAAAGAGATTATGGTCCAGCCAGACAGTGAAGGGAAGAGAGGGAAATGGATTGTCAAATTATTGAAGTATGACCTGCACATAAAACCCACCAGGTTGATTAAGGGATAGGGACTTGCCAAGTTGTTATCAAAATCAAACTATAAGGCGTTGGAATTACATTAGACCTTCACCCAATCGGATGCACCCATGACACAGTCTGGAAAAGACAGCATGTAGGTATATGAAAACTACTCTTCTTCACCTTGGTACCGAGATGTTATTTACTTTCTGTAGCATCTAGAATGCCCACCATATTTGAAAAATACAAGGGCCAGGTCTCCCAAATTAAAATCTATAAAATTCTGCATTTTAAATCAGAACTTGTATTGGAGGGATCTTATTGGCATCCTATTAAAATGTCTTAATGAAGATAAATCTAAACAAGTCACAACAGATATGCACAAGGTATTTTGTGTAGGACACCAACATTGAAAATCCACATCCCTCAAGATCTTAAGGGCAGGGTACTACTGACCCACCCTTTTCTATGATGTATTCACCAGAGTAAGGGCATGCAATGAATGTCAAAAGTTTGCAGGCAAACATAAATTACTCTCACTACCCCTCAAGCCTATCACTACTAGTGGCCCCTTTCAACAATGGGGATTAGATTTCATAGGTGAGATAAATCCACCCTCCAGTGGGCAGCACAAGTGGATTCTAACTGCCACTGACTACTTTACCAAATGGATCGAGGCTGTGCCCACTAGGAATGTTACTGACAAGGTGATCATGAATTTCTTGGAAACCATATCTTTTCCAAGTTTGGATACCCTAGAAAGATAATAATAACAATGTCCAGGCATTCAAGTCCAAATCCATGATTGACTTCTGTGGTAGCCCTAGCATTGCCTTAACACATTCCACGCCCTACTACCCTCAGGGAAATGGGCTAGTTGAGTCATCAAACAAGACTCTCATCGGGATCATCAATAAATTGTTGACTGAAAACAAGAAATCCTGGGACTCTAAACTTAAGTATGACTTGTGGGTTGATAGGATCAACACCAAGATATCTCTGGGAACCTCACCATTTCATCTAGTCTATGGGATAGATGTTGTCTTCCCTACTCAACTCGGTCTACCAGTTCTAAAATTCTTCCAGGAAGAAATTGAGGAGCCAAATGACATCCAGAGGAGAATCTTTCAGATTATAGAGGTTCAACAAAAGAGAGAAGCACTAAATCAGATAACTAAGGCGTACCAAAGCAAGATCAAATCAGCTTTTGATAAGAAAACCAAGAAGGAGACTTGGTCTTGAGGTGGGATTCCAGAAGGGATGAGAAGCCTAAGCATGGTAAGTTTGATAACCTTTGGTTTGGTCCTTTTAAGGTGGTTTAGGTTCTGGACAATAATACAGTTTTTTACACAATATAGAAGATACTGAGATCTTTGGAGGCCCAGTAAATGGGCGCTTCGTGAAACACTATTTTGCTTGAAATATTGAGGGAAGGTCCCTCTTGTACCATAGTAGTTTTTCTTTTTCATTTGCATTTGATTAGTTATTTTGTGTGTGAATAAAGACTCCATATCCCAACAAAGGCATTAGGGTGTAGCTTTAGTTTTTCCTTCCAAAATATGCATGGTTGAGAGATAGTAGTAGATATACATGGCTGGTAGACAAGAAGCATAAGTAAGTTAAGGGGAGTGGGAACAAGATATTGAATTCCAAGGCACCTGATCTAATGTCCTCAGCACCCCATAAGGGGGTATTGTCCCCAATTGGAATCAATGTTGAGACCCAAGTCTGCACCCCTACCCCTCCTCTCTCATTGCCCTATACCTCCATAAAAAATTGTTCCTTTTTTTATTGTTTAAGTTGGCTCCTCATTACTAAACGACTTAGTTTTTTATCATTACCTTTCTTCATTGATTTTTTGCACCATATTTTTGTTTTCTTGAAGGGTAATTGCATGTCTTGGTTTGGGTTTGAAGTACTTGTCATCAAATTTTCGATCAGTTGAGCTCATAGCAGGTTTGACATTGTTTTATATGCATAACAGAGCTGATTGCAAGAACCAAGCTATTATTGCAAATGAGGATTGGCGCGCTAATTTTGAAATTATTTTAAAATTTAATTTGTTATTTTAAATGTTTGAACCGTTTTAATGGTGCCTGCATACCTGCATGATCATAAACAAGCGCCTCCACACCAGATTACATGCAATTCCATCATTACACAACATCACTCATTATCATGAGAACTGTATTGGTTCATCATGGCCACTACAACTTGAACGGAGGGTTAACAGCACAGAGGTATCGATCTCAATCTGAAAAAATCTACATTCACTGCATCATCGACATCAGAGCTACTCTGTCCACCATAGTTCCTCCTCAAGAATGATGGCAGTTGAACAGGACCGAGCCACAAGGCGTGGAATTGTTCGAAGCCATATCTGAAATCAAATATATTTTCGTAAAGGCCGAGTGGTATAATTTCCTGTGCGCATTTGAAGGACACCACACAGGCCTGGCTATGTTGTTCGCACAGACGTTTGTTGGCTTCCAGACCCTGCTTGGGGATACCTAGATTCATATTACATAACACTTCATTGGAGCAGCTTGTGCTCTCCCTGTTTGTGGGGAAAGATCGTTTAAGAAATGCAAGCTGCCTCCTGACCTCTGCAACAAATTCTTGGTTCTAGAGCACCAAGACCCCGATTGGAGCCAAGGAATCCCTATGCCGTGGATAAAGGAAGACTGGAAAGGAGCCCTAATAGCATTGCAGAGGTATATCACAGGTCAGGGTCGATTCAACATTGTACACTATAATCACCTTTGTTTCCTTACACATCTAAGTGGAGATAGAGAGCTTAATTTACCATATTACCTGCTTAAGAGCCTAACCAAAATGGCCAGGAGGGTTCAAGGTCACCCTAAATCTACTCATAGGAGCCTATACAATCATGGCTTGATTAAATTGTTGGTAACTTTCACTCCAGAGGAACTTGAAATGCCTTGGGGTTATTTCTTGAAGTCTGTGGGATTGAAAGAGCAGTAACAGGTACTCGATTCACAGAACGAATGTGATGCAAGTGAAGATAAGATGGAGGTCAGGGTTTCTCCAGATCTTGGAAGATTGATGAAGTATGTCCAACCCGCATCAAATAAGGGGAAATTCCCTAAAACAAGGAGAATTCCCTCGAAAGAAAACAAGCCAGAGACAAGACAGGAAGAGGAAGGGCGAGCAAAACATTGAAGCACCAAGAAAGTTAAACAGAAAAACTAGAATTACAAATCAATTGAGGCTGAAATCCAGGGCTCTTTTTAAGCCATCATTAAAAGACCCCCAACCAATTGTGATCGAGAATGATGACAGTCCTGAATTTGTCAGGATGGAAGAAATGGAATTCAATGTTTTGAAGGGAATGACAGTGAAAAAAGAGAAATCAAAGTCTAATGAGGATGAGACTGTAGAAACACCATTTGTGACAGTGAAAAAGGAGTATCCTATAGACTACAGTCAACAGGGAATATAGGATTATGGATTTGATCCTAAGAAATATTCTATTGGCACCTCACCACATGCAGGGGATCCTTACCACAGTTTACAAGACATTAAACCAGAGATTGAAACTGACACTTTGGGAGTACAGGGGTCTAGTAAAGGAACAAAAGGGAAGGAACTGTAGGTTGTACACAAATACAATATGAGAACAAGGAGAAGAACATTGGTTGACCACAAAAAATCTATCACTGAGCAAGACAAAAAGAAGAAATAGGTTGAGGTCAAAACATAGAGGGTTGATGACAGCCAACTAGTGAAAGAACTAAAACTTCAAATCCAGACCTTGCAACACCATAACCAGGAATTGGAAAAACTATACTCCAGAATGCAGAAGAAGTATCAAAGACTCCAGAAGAAAAACCAAAAGACTTATTTCTTTCTAAAGGAGATAATTTGAAGGAGTACCTAAAGAAGCTGCTAACACATACAGTTATCTCCCAGTTGGCCTCTAACAGTGCGCATGGATACCAGTGCTCGATACATAACTTAGTTCTGGCAGTCCTAGTCAGTTTTTTTCAAAGCTCAGTTCACTTCAGCATATGCATCAGTTTAATTTTATCACTATTAGCAATTTTAGTTATTTAAGTGTAATGTTCCTGACTTGGGTAGTCTAGGAAAGACTATTAATGTGTATGTAGGATTAATTGTTTACAGCATATAAATGATCATACAAATAACAAATGTGATACAAGACTTCAAAGTTTATATTATGATATCTCTGTTGAGCACAAATGTCGAATGCGGCTGAATAAAATTAATCACTTGGCTAGATCAAAAGACAAAAGGATCTTAGCTGAAATACAATAAGAAAACTAAATGATAATACCCAATAGTAGATGAGAACTGCAGGGTCAAAGGATGAGCTGGAACTATGGCAGCTCACATGGTAACTGATGAAATTTTGGAAAGTTCGCCCTGGTGGCTATACCTCTCGAAAAGGCTTGGAAATTGTCCCAAATGATGCGTCTTGCTCTAATTCTCAGTCCTGGTGACTGGCCAACCCCTCTGTTGGTGTGTTTAGATCCCAAATGGATCCCCCTGGGGGAATGCGCCCCTCCCTCTCTGGAAACCTACGCCCTAGTGATTCCATTGTCGGAATTGGTTGAGACGTATCTCAAAATGATCGCCCTGACCTACTGGGAAATGGGTCGGAAGGGTTTCCTTGAATCTGATTTGATGCTCGCTCAGGAACCCCAAATGTGTCTGCCAAAAGTGTCGCACTTCCAAGTCTGTAAATTGCGCCCAAATGATTCCTCCATCGAAATCTGATGAGGAACTAGGAAAAATATGTGCCTTGCCTTCCTCTCAACTGGGTCAGAGGGGAATCTCTGAACTCTCCCTGGATGGGACAAGTTGATCCACTTAACCTCCTCAGAAGTTGCGCATTCACCCTGGATAAGTGTGCCCTTGTTGCTGGACCCTGTGTAACCGCTACTGAAGAATGATGGAAGACCTGTGTGATCTTCCCAGTGACTATGGTGTGTCTCTCAACACCGAAATCAGCCAATCGGTGTCTTCTTCCTGGAATCCACTGAACTATCTCTCCTGAGATGCGCCTCTCTCCTCAATGACAAGTCATAATCTGCATAATAATGAATTAGGTCGTTGACCCTTCTCTTATAGATTTTCCATACCCTAATTCACTGCTAAAACCCTAATTCGTTGTTGAATTCCAAATTTAGCTCGTTTTTTCTATTTTTAGCTCATAATGGCTTAAAAGTGCTTTTAACCACTTTAACTCAATGTCACTTTCTGAACATAACACCTTTGACTAGAGTGACCTCTAGTAACCCTGTTTACCCATTTTCTGACCCTTGCTATAGTCTAACGGGGTGGTTTAGACCATTAAGCCTCCTCTCTGGAGCTCCTAGTTGGAAAGGGACATTACAATCCTCCCTTCCCAAAATTGCTTGTCCTCAAGCAATACCAATCCAGGGTGCTGCAACACCTGCTCGCTCTCCCAAGTAGCGTCCTCTACTGGAAGCCCTCTCCATCTGATCAAACACTCTCTGATGACCCTGCTCCTCAGTTTCCACTCCTGGAACTCCAAAACCTCCTCCAGAACCAACTCCAACTATCTCTCCTCATCCAACATGGGAAGCTCCTCTGATGTGCTAATGAATTGTCTCGCTACCTTTCTGAGGCAAGATACGTGGAACACATTATGAATCTTGCTCCCCTCTGGAAGCTCTAGCTCATAAGCAACCTCGCCTACACGGTGCATGATCCTATAAGGACCATAAAATATAGGCTTGAGCTTCTCAGCACCACTCTTCTTCATATATGATTGTCCGTAAGGGTGGAGTCTTAAGAAAACCAAATCCCCAACCTAAAACTTGTGCTCTATCATGTGTCTGTCCGCACTCATCTTCTGTTGGTTCTATGTCGTCTGCAGGTTCTCTTTCAGCAACTTGAGAATCTCCTTACTCTCTATGATCCAATCCTTGGCCTTGGTAGCTCTCCTCTCCCCAAAAATCAAGTCTACCAAAGTGGGAGCATCATATATGTGTAATGCTCGGAAGGGTGTCATACCAATGGACATGTGTAAGGTGGTGTTGTAGCAATGCTCTCCTAAATGTAACCACTTGACACGTGTTCTCTGTTGTCCACCTACATAGTTCCTCAAATATCCTTCAACCCACTTGTTGACAATCTCGGTCTGTACATCTGTCTGAGGGTGATAGCTAGAGTTGGGTGTCAGCTCTGTCCCCACCAATCTAAACAAACTCTCTCCAGAATGTCCCTATGAACCGATTGTCCCTGTCACTGACGATGTTCCTCGGTAACCCGTGAAGTATGAAGACCTCCCTGAAGAATAGCTCAGCTACCTAAACTATGTTGTACTATGTCGGTATGGCATAGAAGTGAGCAAACTTGGTCAATATTTCGACCACTACATAGATACAGTCCTTACCCTGGACCTTGGGTAGACTTGTGATGAATTCCATTGATATACTCTCCCATTTCTGCTCTAGAATGCGGAGCGGCTGAAGTAGCCCTGTTGGAAGAGCATGCTCTAACTTGTTCTGCTGGAAAGTCACACACTCACTGATGTGTCTCATAATGTTATGTTTGAGGCCCTTCCATGAGAACCTCTCCTTGATATGTCTGTAGATTTTGAAAAAACCTTGATGGCCTGCTAGTGGTTAATCATGAACTGATGTGAGGATCTTCTTCTTGAGCCCCGAATCTGGCACCAAGTAGACTATGTCCTTGTATAATATGACATTGTCAATGACCCTATAATTGTCATCCTGTATCTTCCCATACATAACCTCACAAGCGAACTTCTTCTTGAAATATTCCACTAATAAGTGGGATTTCCAATCTGTTGAAATCTCCATCAAAGAACATGTCGCAGGTCTCTTCGATAGTGCATCTGCCATAATTTTCTTCTTCCCCTTCACATACTCTATGTCGAAGACGAATGCATGTACCTTCATCACCCATTTATGTTGACACTCATTGAGGTCCTTCTGGTCAAGGAAATACTTCAAGCTGTTGTGATTTGTCTTGACCACGAATTTTCTTCCCACCAAATATTCTCAGAATTTGGTCAAGGCATGCATGATTTCTAGCATTTCCTTGTCATAAATGGAGTACAACCTCTTGGGTTAATTGAGCTTCCTACTCTCGAATACAATGGGGTGTCCTACCTACATCAAAACGGCCCTCATACCCTCGTCGGATGCATCACACTCTAGTACAATTGGTAAGGTGAAGTCGGGTAATGCCAACACTGCACAAGTTCCCATGACTTCCTTCATGTGATCAAAGGCTTTCTGTGACTCCTCAGTCCAGATGAAAGCCCCATGCTTGGTAAGATCCGTCAGCGGTGCTCCAAGCTGAGAAAAACCCTAGAAAAATCACCTATAATAGTTGCACAGCCTGAAGAAACTCATCAACTCTATCACGTTCCTGGGCGTTGGCCAATCCAAAATGGATTTGATCTTTTCCTGGTGCACCTGTACCCCCTGTGCACTGATGATGTGGCCCAAGTAAAGTAGTTTTGTCATACCAAACTCACACTTGGACTCTTTGGCATATAAGGACTGTGCCTCCATGATGCTCAATACCTCATCCAGGTGCCTCACATGCTCCTGCCATGTCCTGTTGTAGACCAAGATGTCATCAAAGAAAACCAGGACAGATTTCCTCAACCGATCCATGAATATTTGGTTCATGCAAGACTGGAATGTAGCAGGTGCATTGGTTAGCCCAAATGGCATAACCAGGAATTCAAAATGTCTAAAGTGACATCAAAATGTCGTATTCTCTATGTCCTGCTCTCGGATGTTGATTTGATGATACCCAGAGCATAGATCAATCTTTGAGAAGAAAACTACCCCATGCAGTCCATCCATCAACTCGTCAATGCGTGGGATAGGATACCGATTCTTGATGGTTTTCTTGTTCAAGGCCTGGTAATCAATGCACATCCTCATGGTGCCATCCTTCTTCAGAACTAAGACAACTGAAGAGGCGAATGGGTTGTTGCTTGGTCTAATGTGTCCCATCGCTAGAAATTCCTTGATTTCCTTCTCTATCTCATCCTTGAACATCCTAGGATGACAATAGGGGGGTGATCATAGGTTTGGCCCCCTCCTCCAACTCAATGGGGTGCTCAAACCCCCTGTTAGGTGGTCTCCCTGGTGGAATCGACCCAAAATCTAATGATGTTGTCCCAACAAATTCTTGATCTCTATATGATATTATTGTCAACCCTCTGAATCCTTCTGCATAATGATCAAACACTTTGCGATATATGATACCTCCCCATGTCTAAATATCCTCTCCATCCTCTTGGTTGAGACTGTCCTGGGTGCTCTTGTTGACATACCTCTCAGGACAACCTTCTTCCCGTCATGGTCTCTGAATCACATCTCCAAGGTTTGGTAATTCGTGGTGATTTTTCCTATGGTATTCATCCACTGGACTCCCAATACCGCATCTATGTCAGATAGGTCAACCATATACAATGTGTCTCTCAATGTGTAGTTGCCTAAGTTATCTCCAAATATGGAACTCTATCTAGACACTCCACTGTGTGGTCATCTGCTACTGCAACATCAAACCCCTCAAACTCCTCTCTCTGAAGTGCCCGTCTTGATACTAGTGAAGCGTCGATGAAGTTGTGGGTGGCCCCACCATCTATCAAGGCAAATGTATTTTTCCCCTGAATAGTCCCTCTGATCCGGAGCGTATCATACCTGGGAACACCAAAAAGGGTCGCTATGACTCCTCCCTTTGTTGGTTTTTGTCTGTTAGCCTACTCATGCGGTTGTGGGACTACCGGAGGATGGGCTCCTATCAGTGTCGGTAGTCTATGGGGAGGCTTCTCCTCTGCCTATGCTGACTCCTCCTCTAAGCTAGTGGACCCACTGTCTTTCTCCTCCTCCTCACTGTCCACACTGTCTGTTGCCACGTCAATATAATGGATCTCTCCCTTACCCATGTACCTGTGGTCTGGGAACCAAGGTTCTCTGTAGCTCTCACCTCATCTCATCATCCATCTTCTCATTTCCCTTACATTCTCTCTAGAATGGACTCCTGTCTCGATCCTTCTGGGGTATGAAGGGTTTGGAAAGGGTTTATTCTTTGGCACTGATTCTGCCAAATCTTGAGTGCGTAGGATGGAATCCTGCAAGGTGAGAGGAGTGTATGCCTTTACCCATCCTCTCAAGGGCTCTGTGAGTCCCTTTGTGAATAGCATGATCAGCCTGGGCTCTGATATATCTGTCATTGCCACGGCTACCCACTGAAAATCCGTGATGAAAGCCTTTGTTGTGCCAGTTTGTATCAACTGGGATAGATCCCTGAAGTGGATCTCAGGATCCCTCCTGTCAAACCTATCCATGAGTATCTCTGTGAACTCCCTATATGAGGTGATGTGATTGTGACCCAATGTCACCAATCCATGATTCCACCACTCATTTCCCTGACCCTCCAAGTGTAAGGTAGCGAAATTGATGGCCTTTGTCTCGGTCATCTGGTTGAGCTTGTAGTATGTGTCTAGCTTCTGTACCCAAGCTCCGGTAGTGCATTTGGATGAACCATAGAAAGAAGGTATGGTGAGTTTACCAACTTTCCAGATGAAATCAATGTTATGCCCCTGTTGTTGTTGCGGTCCTCCTCTCTGTGGCTCTCTAGGGCGGTTCCTGAGTCTGAGCCAACAATACTCGACTAGGGTCATATACTGATGGAAGTCACGGCCCAATGCTACATACTCCCTCATGTACTCTGCAATGTCCTCTGCATGAGTGGGCGGCCTATGTGCTATCGGTAGTTGTGCTGCTACTGGGGGTTCCCTTTGGAAATTGGTAAACAAAGGTCTAGGAATCCTACTAGAAGAGGTGTATGTGCGAGTAGGAGACTGGGGTCTACTGCCTGCCCCCGAGTTCCCTTGTGCTACATGTGGGGCTTGTGTGCCCGGGGTGCCCACTATAGCCAATATATCTGCCATATGTGCCAAGGATTGAGTCATAGCCCGATGAATAGCTACCATATCATTGATAACCTGCATGAAAGTTGCCTCTGCCTCCATGGGGTCCTTACCACTGCCCTCTGGTTGCTCATATCTGTCTCCTAGCATCCTCTCTGCCTCGCGCTCCACCTCACGCTCTTCCCTTCTCTCTACTTCCCTGTGCACCTCTTCCTCTTCCTCTGAGCTGGGAGGGAAAGGAGGAAAGTCAAGCCTAGACCTTCTTTCCTTGTGCTTGTTGTAAGTGACATATTTGTCACCTACATGCTCACAGCCATCTGGGTCTTCTGCTGCACTCATTGTCTTTAGTCATAGGCTGGTAGGAAAAAATATCTGATACCGATGTAATGTTCCTGACTTGGGTAGTCTAGGAAACACTGACAACTCGCATGGTAATTGATGAAAGTCTGGAAAGTTCACCCTAGTGGCTATACCTCTCAAAAAGGCCTGGAAATTGTCCCAAATGGTGCGCCCTGCTCTAATTCTCAGTCCTGGTGACTCACTGGCACCTCTGCTGGTGTGTCTAGTGTAAGTTTTAAACCTATGAAGTAAAGCAATGCATATAGATTCTTAAGCAAAACATAATTTAATCAATGGCTCATTCACATAGTACATAAAGATTTATACCAGAAACCCTCAACCGGAAAAACCTTTCTTATATTCATTATATCGAATTTCACCATTCACCATAAAATATATATACAATGTTTTTAGGTATTTCGTAGATACCAAAACCCTAATCCTTAATCCGGTATTAATTTACAAAACCGCTAAAAATAGCAAAAACCGCCCAAAAAAAAAATTCGGGGCACTGCCCCGAACGCTGCACGTAACCAGGGAGGGCATACCTGCCCCGTAGGAAAGCGCCTGATGCACACGACACAAAGAGCACTACTGGAGGGATCGTCAGACGCAGTTGTCATCTCTGAAGCACCCACAAACACACATGCAAAGAATATAACACATACCCAACATTCTCCCACTTGTTGTTTTCTTTTTATCCAAGGGTCCAAGGGATTATATAGTCAACAATCCAGGGTAACAATGCCCATTGTTACTCTACACCAGGAGAACTTTTATGTGCTCACGGACTTTGCCAATGAATCTGCAACATTCTTCAAAGTGTCAACCTTTTCCAGCAACGCCTTCTTTTCCTCAACCATGTCTCTCACAAAGTGATATTGAACATTACTATGCTTTGTCTTCAAATGATAAGCTGGGTTCTTTTGCAGGAATATTGCACTCTGACTGTCACAATCTAATCTCACTGCTTGTTGTACCAACCCAATACCTGAACACAATCTTTGTAACCATATTGCTTCCTTGCTTGCATCAGTGGCTTCCATGTATTCAGTTTTTGTAGTTGACAGTGCCACTACAGCCTGTCTTTTTCTCATCCAACTAATTGCTCCTCCAAATAGGTTAAACACATACCCACTTGTAGATCTTCTGCGATCCAGATCTCCAACCCAGTCTAGATCAAAAAAGCCATGTATGTCCACCACTATGTCCAATTATGTTCTTCCTTGGTAGCACAATCCATAACTGGTAGTGCCACAAAGATACATGAAGACCCTCTTTACTGTTGTCCAATGCTCCTTCCTTGGTTTTGACATATACCAGCTCAAAACTCCCACTGCATGTGCAATGTCCGGTCTAGTACAGACCATTGCATACATCAAACTGCCAACTACACTAGCATATGGAACATGGGACATGTCATCGTCTTCTTCCTGTGTCTTGGGACACTAATTTGCAGATAACTTTACACCTATAGGAATAGGAACCTTGACTGGTTTACTTCCATGCATATTAAACCTCTACAATATCGTCTCAACATATTTTCTCTAATTCAACCAGATTTTCCTGTTTGCACGATCTCTTTTAATCTCCATTCCCATAATGAAGTTAGCAACACCGAGATCCTTCATGTCAAATTTGGAGGATAGCTGCGATTTCACCTCCTTGATAACATCCATGTTATTTCCTACCAACAACATGTCAT
>ML787242.1:209123-230763 GCA_009831015.1 Picea engelmannii
GATAACATCCATGTTATTTCCTACCAACAACATGTCATCAACATACAACACTACATAAATGAAGTGATTACCAACCTGCTTGGAATATACACAGTGATCATCCATGCTTCTTACAAATCCCAATCCAAGGATGTATGTGTCAATTTTTTGGTACCACATCCTAGGTTATTGCTTCAGACCATATAGTGACTTCTTTAGCTTACAGATCAGCTCTTTCTTTCCCTTCACTACAAAGCCTTCTGGTTGCTTCATGTAGATTTCTTCTTCCAGATCCCCATGTAGGAATGTTGTCTTCACATCCATCTGTTCCACTTCAAGATCAAAAGCAGCAGCAATAGATAAAAGAAATCTAATAGAAGTTAACTTAGCAACAGGGGAAAAAATCTCACCAAAGTCAATTCCCTCTACCTGGGAATAACCTTTTTCTACTAACCGATCTTTGTATTTCTCCACTTTTCCTTGTGCATTAAACTTCTTCTTGAACAACAATTTGCTACTAACCGATTTTCTTCCAACTGGAAACTCAACTATATCCCATGCCTCATTCTTATCCAAGACATCCATTTCTTCAACCATGGCCTTCTTCAAGAGTTTACTATCCTCTGAATTCATTGCTTCCCTGACAGTTTTGGGATCATCATCAGTAATAGATAAAGCAAAATTGGAACGAAAATCAGGTGGACTATACCTTTCTGGTTGCCTTCTATCTCTCATTGTTCTCCTCAATACTGGGGTATGAGGTTCTTCTTCTTCTTCTTCTACTTCCTCTTCTTCAGATGATTCATATTTTGCATCATCCAACTCAAGCTCTATTCTCTCAAGTTCGTCTTGCGTTGGTAGGAATTCATGTTTGGACACATCTTTTACCTCTCTGAAAACAACATCTCGACTGTAAACAGTTTTCTTAGTTTCTGGGTTCCAAAGCTTATAACCTTATCCCATAGTTCCTTGGCTGTAGATTCTCCCGAGATATTCAACAAAACCGATTCTGCCAGGTAGAGTCGAATAGTACTCCTTGCTCTTCTATCCAACTTCTCCCTATCTTCCTTTGACATACCAGTAGGTGGTGTACTAGTAGTTTGTGTACTAGTAGGTTGTGTACCTGTAGCCTGTGTGCTAGTAGACGGTGTACCAGTGGGCTGTGTACCAGGATCCACAACGATCCATTGTTCTTTGTCTACAAGAAGGTCCTCCATCTTGAGCTTCCATAGCTCAAAGTTTTTACCATTGAACTTCTCTATATCGATTCTAGATGAGCTTGCCATTCCTCTTTCTATACTCGAATCTCCACTGCAAAAGCTCCCACTAAACCCAGGTTTATCACAGACCCACGATAAACTTCATCTATCAAGACCAAGCCAAACCCTCAACAACAAAGGCGTCCCTCTAAAGCCAAAAATGATCTCTGATACCATATTTAAGTTTTAAACCTGTGAACTAAAGCAATCCATATAGATTCTTAAGCAAAACATAATTTAATCAATGGCTCATTCATATAGTACACAAAGATTTATACCGGAAACCCTCAACCGGGAAAACCTTTCTTATATTCATTATATCGAATTTCACCATTCACCATACAATATATATACAATGTTTTTAGGTATTCCGTAGATACCAAAACCCTAATCCCTTAATGCAGGATTAATTTACAAAACCGCTAAAAATAGAAAAATCTTCTAAAAATAGCAAAAACCGCCCAAAAAAAAATTTGGGGCGTTGCCCCAGGCTACCGCCCGTTGCCGAACGCTGCACATAACCAGGGGGGGCATACATGCCCCCTAGGAAAGCGCCTGTCGCACACAACACAAAGAGCACTACTAAAGGGATCGTCAAACGTAGTTGTCATATCTGACGCGCCCACACACACACATGCAAAGAATATAACACATACCCAACATCTAGATCCTGGATGGATCCCCCTTGGGGAATGCGCCCCTTCCTCTCTGGAAAACTTCACACTAGTAATTCCACCATCGAAATCAGCTGAGAAGTATCTCAAAATGATCACCCTGACCTACTGGGAAATGGGTCGGAATGGTTTCCCTGAATCTGATCTGATGCTCGCTTGGGAACCCCAAATGTGTTTGCCAAAAGTGTCACACTTCCAAGTCTGGAAAATGCACCCCAGACGATTCCTTCATCGGAATCTGACGAGGAACCAGGAAAAATATGTGTCTTGCCTTCCTCTCAACTGGGTCGAAGGGGAATCTTTGAACTCTCCCTGGATGGGACAAGTCAATCCATTGAACCTCCTCAGAAGCCGCACCCTCACCCTGGATAAGTGCACCCTTGTTGTTGGACCCTATGTAACCATTGTTGAAGAATGATGGAAGACCTGTGTGATCTTCCCGGTGACTAGGGTGTGTCTCTCAACACCAAAATTAGACAACTGGTGTCTTCCTCCTGGAATCCACTGAACTATCTCTCCTAAGATGCGCCTCTCTCCTCAATGACAAGTCATAATCTGCATAATAGTGAATTAGGTCACTGACCCTTCTCTTATAGCTTGTCCAAACCCTAATTCACTGTTGAAACCATAATACGCTTTTGACTTCCAAATTTAGCTTGTTTGTTCTATTTTTAGCTCATAATGGCTTAAAAGCGCTTTTAACCACTTTTAGCTCAATGTCACTTTCTGAACATAGCACCTTTGACTGGAGTGACCTCTAGTAACCTTGTTTACCCCTTTTCTGGCCCTGGTTATAGTCTAATGGGGTGGTTTAGACCAATAAGCCTCCTCTTTGGAGCTCCTAGTTGGAAAGGGACATTACATTAAGTGCAAGACTTTTTAGATTAAGGCATAATAAGTGGTCATTTGTGTTTGATATGAACCACTTCTTCTTTTTTATTTCAAGTTTGAAGTATACATTACTATACTCCAGCAGTATTTAGTTAAGTCAATAAGATGTTCTCCAACTGATAGTGTAGAGTTAAGCCTCAGTTCCATATGGACGAGAGCCTCTAAAACTTTGATAAATACGCAGTTTTTGTATGTTTTGAGGGTTCATTTTTGGGACAGAAATCAATATATCAAATTGGTTGAACCTGTTCTATGAATGGATTAAAGCTCTCTACCTGGTGAATATGCTATTGATGATAATGTGTTTTATCTCCAAATCTATATGTGTTTTTCTCTTATCTTGAATGCAATTTTTTGTGTGTGCAAAGTACATTTCATTTTCCCTTCAGCTATTGCACAACTCATCTTTACTGATATGAAACCTATAAAACAACTAATGCTTTATTGAATATTTGTTTTTATTGCAACCTGTGGGAGTAATTGTGTTTTGATACTTGTTCGATGCCTTGAAATATTATTTTAAGACTTAAAATTCTGACAACATGTAATTCATTGAGTTGTTTGTTGTTCTCCCTTTGTTCATCCCTTTATTTTCTCACTTGTCTATCATTTGTGTGCCACCAGCCAAGGAGGACCCTCATCCATATCATTTTGTCAATCCAACCATGTTTCTGTCTCAGTAAAACCAACCCTCTAACTTACCAACAAAATCAAATTATCAAAAAACCAATCATTCCAAACTTGAGGTGGCCTAGCTCTACCCTTTAGCAGTCATGTGCAGACTTTAGGACCAACAGATTCAACGGGGGTCGAACCCATGACCTCCAAAAACTCCCAAGTCTTAACACAAGCCCCATTACCATCGCACCCTCATTTGTGTCTTAACATCTATATGGCATATATTATATTTGAATTAATATTAAAGTTTTTTTGGGCAGATAAAGGGTCGAGGGACTAAGCCCTCAAACCTAGCCTTAGCCCTTGGTTTATGTATTAGCATATGACCACACTCCACCATATTGTGTGGGGGCTTAACTTTAAACCAACGTACATACCATATGATTTAAAACCATATCCTATACATAGTTTTAAAACTATATAACAAACCAATGAATGTTCCAAGAGAGGATTGCGGGAATAGAACCCCCAACCTCCGCTATTAATAGCCACGGTTCTAACCAATACACCAACGAGCCTGGATTTATCAAAGGTGCCACTATTTTTGGACTTTAGTTGCCAACTAATTCGGGAGGAGGTTTTTGTACCTAGCCGTATTTATTGGGCACAGATCCCAAGGTGCACACATCTCGAGATTGCATGAAGTTTGAGGTATGCATAGATCTCGAGACACAACATGAACCCCAAGGATGTACGTATAGCATGGAATTACAAGTAGAGTACAGGCTAAGTTAAATGTTGTATCGTAAAGCGTGCCATGAGGTATATTGATGGAACAAAGGCAACTTTATACTCATTTTTCACAATTTTTCGCAAGGATCATGATTTTGAGGTCTATTTTGTGATTTGAGGTCATTTGTAACAATCTTGTCCCAATTTGTCTTTAATGAGCATTTAATGCATTGGTTTGCGTATTGAAGAGGGTGAAATTGAGCTAGTTTGGAAATTGGTCGACTTTATAGTCAAAATTCTCATAATTTCGCAAAGATTTCAATGGTGAAGTTATTTTCTTGTTTTGAGGAATGGAATTTAAAAGAATCCATTAAATTGGCATATAAGAGTCATTTTACTTGTAATTTGTGTATTTTGAGATGGAGAAAGCAGTTTTCATTGGATTAAAGGAAACTTAAAGATGAAACAAAACCATGTAATTTGAGTTATTGTATTTTTTGTTGTGTCATATCATCATTAAGCAAAGATAATCTTCAGTTTATGAGTTTTTTGGGTTAGAGGAACATCATTAGAATTCTGCAAACCACCCCAAAACGATCAGTAAAATAATTATGAATCAAGTTAGATGTTGCATGTATATATGTAAAGAGAGTAGTGTTATCTAAGGATTTTCAAATCACTCCAAAATATGTAATTGCTAACATTGGGAAAAAAATCAAGTTTGCATGGTTATGTACCACGAAAGAAAAACAAATGGAACCTTATAAATAGGGAAACAATTTGGGGGATCATGAATTAAAAAAATTGGGGCTTATAAACAAGGCCCTTTGAGATAAAATCTACATGAGACTACATACAAAGGGAAATAAGTTATGGATCGGAATCCTAAAAGGAAAATACCTTCAAAATAAGGACTCTCTAACTCTCATATCTCAAGGCTATTGGCACAAAGGATCATCCATTTGGAACAACAACTTGGATAACAAAGACCCCGTTCATAATCTCTCTTTCTATGAAATCCATATTGGGAAACATGTCATATTTTGAGAATACATGAGTTCAGGTCACAAGCCCTTATATTTAATCTAAATCTCAATAATATATGTACCGAAATGCAAAGAGATGAATAGGTCTATATCATTGATCATTATAACCCTTCATGTAATTATGTATGGAAACACCTTTGGATGAATGGTTAATCCATCTTAGTGACAAAGATTAGGATATAATTATGGAAACCTTTGAAAAGAGACTAGGTCAAGAAGAATACAGTCAGTGTTGGAACCCAAAGGATAAAGCCACCTACACAGTCAAAGGAGGGTACCTCTAGACTATTAAGAATAAGGAAACACATCCTTTGATCCTCTCTAGATGAAATTCTAATATTCCTCCATATGGCATAAAATATCAACAATTGTTTGGCTATCAGTTAAAGATAAAATCATTGCATGGGATAATCTTATATATTGTGGTTGGTCCCTCTACATGTCTAGTATGCAAAAATGAAGAGGAAGGTGATTTCCATATTTTTTTTAGGACCCCATATGCTCTTAATACCTAATCAAGATGGGTCAATGCAATATATTTGTTCTTCCCCTCCACTCAAAAAATATAAGTAAATGGCCTAAATTATTATGCATTCAAGATCAATAATTTCATCAAATTGATTTGGAAAAATGACCCCATGTTCATCATGTGAGGAATTTGACATGTCARAAACAAGAGAGTCCAMAAGGAGAAAATCATCCCTCCATATCGAGCTTGGTCCAAGGTTGAATATTCAATTCAAGAATCTCATAGATCCATTAGAGAAWYTTTGAGGTCTAAAATGGGCTTCTTAAGGAAAATAGTAAAGTAATAGTTAAAATATTAAAATAAGAGTTATGAATTTTCCAAGGGAAAGAAAGAAAGCTACTTTTTTTATCGGATTTTCAAATTATCTCCTTATAGRTTTACTCAAATTTCRAGTGTAGGCACAYGTTAGATGCRKAATTAMATTTTGCATCCAACCAGTRCCCACTATGTATACTTTTGATAGACCCATGGTGAGATAAACTAGAAATACATGAAGAAAATGTGTTCAAGAAAMAWAWWTTCTACAAGTCAAAATATGATAAAAAAAAGTAGTTTTTTCCCTCCAAAACAATTTACCCTTATGRTTGACATCATCATCTTGAATCTTGTTGGTTCTTTTAAATGTGATGTTGATATCACTTTYTTTTTTTTTAGGCATATTATTTACCTCAAATTTTCTCTAAGGTTTCAACCTAAGAGCGTAAATGGTAAGATTACTCTCATAGAATTGGATGCCCTAGTATTTTGGTTGAAAAAAGACAAGATCACATTATTCATTGAGATACAAGGCTTAGAGACCATGAAATACAAGACCTCTTGGTCTCCTCCTATAGCCAAAGAATTCAAATTAAATTTTGACAAAGCCTCAAGAGGAAACCTAAGGAATTCCAGAAGTGGAGTAATTAAAGACAAGAATGGGGTTATGAAAGTCATTCTCATGAGGCACTGAGGAGATAACCTGGTCGAGATGATAGAATTAAAGCTCATATGAATCCCTTAGAGTGTATACCTAATGGACATAATTGAAGTGCTAAGGGAATTAGGAAATTGTAACAAATCCCAGGGAAATTTATGTAATGATGATAAAGGGGTGTCTCTCTCAAGTGGAAATATCTCTTAACGATATTGATGAGGGGAGTGAGAAGCATTAATGATAAGGGTCATGACTCATATAATTTATGGTGTCAAGATAGGAAATCATGAACTCTTTTGGATTATAGACCTTCAAAGGAAAGGAAAATAGACTATGTGATGGGCTAAGCCTCAAATACTAATGAGCAAACACCTAGCATGAAGAGTAAGAAGCATGTATTCCAATGATTGGTTTTGTATTCGAATTAGGTGAGCTAATCCTTCTTAACATGAAAAATGACAGTCATAAGTGATGGATAAATCACTAGGGATTAACCATTCATTTGAGTAGGTGGATTAAGCAACTTAAATAACAATGACCTAGTGTCCAAGTCTTTACATGCTATTATACAACGATCCATGGAATGAGTTAAGCTAGAAATGCAATGACATAAGAACCTTAAGTAATGATCAAAAGATATACAAGACCGATAAATTCAATTTTGATGTCAATGACCTAGTGTCCAAGTCTTTACATGCTATTGTATAGTGATCCTTGAAATGAGTTAAGTTAGAAATGCAATGACATAAGAACCTTTAGTAATGATCAAAATACATACAATACTGATAAATTTAATTTTGATGTCAATGATTTAAGGAAAGTTAGTAAGGACACTAATAGCTTAGTGTTGAATTTCACTGTGCATGAAAGAGTACATGCCTAGAGATTTTGGCTCTAGATGATGGGGGCTTACTTGAAGGTTTAACAGTTTATTTAGATGAGAAAAATATATGAAAACTTTAGCATCTAATTGATAGTGTGGCTATGCATACCCCATAATTTCACAACCATATTGTTGTAAGAAGAAGAAAGATAATCAAAAAATGATCAATATCATGATGATCACATGGCACTCATAGTATTGATGATCCTTTGTAGTGTCAGCTTGGGATGAAAAACTTAATCCAAGAAGATCAATGTACTAGATGGATTTTTTATTACATTTCTTTCATTAGATGTGATAGATGATATTCATTGCTTATATATTCATGCATGCTAGTGACTTTGATTTTGCTAATGAATCATGATAAGAATGTTCATGATATTTTATTGCTCTCCATGTGTTATGTGTTGAGATAATGATCATATTCATGATGTTATGATATCTTAAACACCTATGGTATTTACATATGATATTACATTAAGATGTGGTTCCATTTATTTATGTTAATATCTTGATAAAGATATATTGAGATTATATTTCTTATGATAGTGTTTCACGATATGATGGCATGATGTAACTGCAAGCAATTTTTATGATGGGATATTTTTATGATGGCCTATGTGAGCATGTGGTGCCTTACTATTTAGTAGGTTGTGGTGACAATGATGTTGTGTTATCATGAGACAAATGGAAATTATCATGTGGATTATTTTCTATGAGATGATGATGTTATGATTATATATTATCCATTGGTTATATGTTGTGACGTGGTGATTAATAGGAAATCCACTAGTGAGCCAAAAGGTTTAATTCATTTAATGATCTTGTGGGAGCTCATACTTATGAAGGCGAATATCTACAAAGTAACGCCTTATGGGTTGGGGACAAACTCAATCAATAAACCTATGCTAGTGGTTCCTTTTACTTGTATAATTTTCGATGGGACATGTGACCATCTTGAGAATGCCAGAGTGTCTAATATTGGATTTATGATGTCGAAGTCCAAAATAAGGGGTAGAGTAGTACTCCCTGGTGGAGTTGTAAGGTTGGACTTCAATGCCTAGGGATGAGTACTTGGTAGGAGTTGGGGAGGAAGTTTAGGTCAAATTTTTGAGATGTATGCAGTATGCGAGTCAATGTACTAGACCAGGTGCCTACTTGGGAAAATGAGGCGTCAAGGCTTAAGCCTTGGGGCACTAGTTAGGCCAATAGGATTAATCCTAGTATCAAAATTCAAATAGATGACTAGAGATGTGGTGTGGATTTTGGATGCATGTTGTGGTCACTTGGGTGTCTCTTATACTAGTTAGAGTAGAGGGTGATGTAGAAGATACGGGAAGAAAGTAAAAACATATAAGTAGCATAACTAAAGTTAACTTCAGGATCAAGTTTCTTGAAGGGGGGAGTATGTAATGCCCCGTGTTTTGAATTAATACTATACTTGATGATGAAAACAAATAAGTGGTCTTAAAATAATAGTAATAATAATAAGTAATAATAGTAATAATAATAATAGTAATAGTAATAAATAATACTAATGATGATGATGATGGTAGTAATCGTAATAATCTAACTAATTTATTATAAAGGAAAAATTAAAAAGGAGAGAAATTACTAAAATGAAATGAAGGGAAAAAATAAAAGGTTAATAAAAAGATACATGATTAAGTAAACATAAGAGTTAATTGCTTGATGACAAGTGGAGCCTATGCATGGATGGATGTGAGGATTGACTATTTAATGGATAGTAAGAGGTGTTAAGGATATATTTTTCTTGGAGGATATTAACCCTTTGGGGGTTTTATTTGGAGCTTGGGCTTCAAAAGAAAGAGAGGGATAGAAGATGGCATAGGCTATTGATTGAGGGTTTGTTGAACTCTTAGTGGTAATGACTGAGAGGTTGGTTGGGAGGAGATTCGTCCCCCACACTTGGTTGATGTTATGAACCAAAGCCCAAAAAAATAGCTCATGAATAATTCACTTTGAGGGGGAAATATCCTTTTACAATATATTAAATGCACAAGACAAGATGAGATGCATATACAAATGATTCTCCTTTATTACAAATAGGAGATAAAGTGACCATGATGTAACCTACCCTAATCCAACCTAACCATACCTAATAAACTAATAGTAAATGAGTGTTAGGGCCTTAACATAGGGCCTTAGGGATCTTAACATGTCCCCTCTCTTTAAAAAAGGTTTTCCCTCAAAGCTTGTAATTGAGGGTGTTTCTTAATGAACTACTCATTTTCCTATGTATCTTCTTCTATAGGCATATTCTTCCACTTGATTAGGTACTCCATAATGGTTCTATTCCGAAGAGATATAGAACGTCTATCTATAACTTTTTTTGGTTCAAGAATCAACTTCCCTTCTTCATCTAATTCTATATTTTTTGTCTACACTGGCATAGTTTGTACCAAAACCTTTTTTAGGAAAGATACATGAAAAACCTTATGAATGTGAGTGGAACAAAAATTTAGCTCATACACCACTTGTCCAATATTACGAATAATCTTGTATGGTCCATAAAATTTTGGAGCTAATTTCTTATTCTTCTTTTGTTTAAGAGTAGATTTCTTATAAGGTTGTAGTCTCAAAAATACCCAATCACCCTCCTCAATTGTATTTCACTTCGATGTTGGTATTCTTGTTTCTTCATCCTATTTCATTCCATTTGAAGGTTTTCCTTAAGAATTGCCAAAGTTTCTTTAGTCTTCTCCATATGTGACTCTATCACATGCACTTTAGACTTATCTTGCAAAAAGTATGACATATTAGGAGTCAGATATGCATAAAGGATTCAAATGGGGACATCTTAGTAGATGTGTGATAGGTGGTATTATACCACCATTCTACTAAAGGAAGCCACTTCACCCATTGAGATTGCTTGTCTAAAGAATATCAACGTAGATAACCCTCTAAACATTGTTAACTATTTATGTTTGACTATATGTTTGTGGATGATATGTTGAACTCATAGCTAGTCTTGTTCCACTCATCTTCCATAATTCTTTTCAAAATAAAATTGTGAATTTTGGATCTCTATCACTTACTATTACTTTAGGAAATCCATGAAGTCTATGAATTTCCTTCATGAACACTTCTTCCACTTGAATTTCCATATATGTGTGTTGAATTCCACAAAAATGTGCATATTTTTTTAGTCTATCCACTACCACAAAAATGGCATCCTTACCTTCTGATTTTGGTAAACCCGTAATGAAATCCATTGATATCTCTTCCCATATTTGATTACATATGTGTAAAGGTTGAATTAAACCTAGATATTTTATTGTATCTCCTTTATTTCTTTGGCAAACCTGACATTCTTTGACAAAAATTTTAATATCTTTCTTCATTCCTTCCCCAAAAAAATAGTTTTTGATCCTTCGTTATGTTTTAAGGAACCCTAAATGTCCTTCCATTGAAGATTCATGAGACTCGCTTAATATGTGTTGCTAAAACTTTGATTGAGGGCATACAAATATTATACCCTTGTACCAAAGGATATCTCTCTTACACTCCCAATGTTCCATAGAGTTCATCCCTTCCTTTATACTTTGTATTTCATGTCTAGTAGCATTGTCATTTTGTCATTATTTGCAAGATTCTTCCAACCATGTAGGAATGGAAGATGTAATGGAATATAAACGCAAGGCTTCTTCTATTCTAGAAAGGGCATATGCTACCACATTATCCTTCCCCTTTTTGTATATTATTTAAAAATAAAACCCTTGCATTTTTGCTACCCATTTTTTTTGCTCTTATGATGAAAGTCTTTGATCCAAAAAGTAATTTAGGCTATCATGGTCTGTCTTGACTTTAAAATTCCTCCCAATGAGACATTGTCACCATTTTTTATTCCACGTAAAATTGATGCCATTTATTTTTCAAATGTAGATTTCACCAAGTCATTTCCCTTTAATTGATTAATTTCAAAGGTCGATGGTCTCCCTCCTTGTGTCAATATTGATCCAATTCCTTGTCATGATGCATCACATTCAACTGTAAATGTTTTACCAAAATCAAGTGTTGCCAATATTGATGTAGAAGACATAGAATCCTTTAACAGTGAGAATGCCAAGGTAGCCTCTTCATTACATATAAATGAATTTTTCTTCAAGAGATATGTGAATGGACCTGCAATGCGTGCATAATTCTTAACAAAATTCTGATAACATCCTGTAAGAACCAAAAATCCTCTAAGACTTTTGATGTTCTTAGGAATAGGCCATTTTGTAATAGCATGAATCTTTTGAGGGTCCACCTTAATCCCTTCCCTTGAAACAATATGGCCCAAATACTCTACTTCTTGTTTCCCAAAATCACATTTGGATATTCTTACATTATGTTAGCACTGAAAGTCACCCTCAGATTGTGGGAGGGTAAGCCCAATACCCATCAGATTTTTTGGTGGATGTTGGTTTTATGTGAGTGGAGGTCAATGGACAAAACTCAATATATGAATGATGTTCAACAAAAAACTAGACAAGAAATGCACAGGGCAGTGAGGGCCACAACTAACTTCAGTCAGTGAATTGAGTTTAAGTGTGAGTAGAGGGAAGACTTAGTAAGAAAGGTGGACAAGACTGTTATGGGCATCAGGCCTTCAAGCAGCTTGGAGAAGAAAAAATCAGATTCAATATCACTCTTACGCTCAAGCTTCAGACACTGAAATATGTCCAAACAACACAATCACAACAACACAATGATCAAACCTACATCACCATGTAACTACAACAACTCGACTGAATCCTCCATGCCCGAGCCATTCAGTGTAAGAGGGAAAAATATCACAAGGAAGCTGACTAAAAATGGTTACGATACCACTGCAATCAAACCTACATTACAATAGCATAACAACCCTCAACTGGATCCTCCATGCCCGAGTGTTTTAACATAGTTTTTACAAAGAAATGAAAAGAGGTTGACTTCTATTAATCTGAAAGTCTCAAATATGATACATAACCAGAGAACAGTTCTGGCATCAAAACATTACAAAATAGGGAGCTCTTCTCAACCAGTTAACGACCTTAACAAAATATCAAAACTACCTATTTATACTCAAACCAATCCACCACTACCAGGGGTGTGACCTGGCTACTACATTCAAATCCTTTCATCTACGCTTTCTTCTGCCAAACTGAGCATGCATCCCTCTGTCAGACGCAAGCTCATATCTACATGGGCCTGCAGAAAAAAATTTCCACAGGGGTACCTCGGGCTGACATCTCTGTTTTCCACGGACGGCTCCTCCATACTTCTAATTACTAAGTGGGTCAAGATTTCAACCACCAGACCTGCCTTCCATTAACTTCTTTTCCTCAGGGACTCAACGAGACTTAAACCTCAGGGGGCGTCCACGTGTTGCTCTTGGATAGAATTCTATATGAGCACATGATTGTGGGGTCGTCAAAAGCGGTTTGGAATTACACCACTTTTGAGCCCGAAATTCACCATCTTCCACCACATATTACTTTTTCCTTACCATGGTTTCAATTGCGGGACCGCTCACGAAAATTATCACCCGAGCATGTTGCGTCCCCGCAATGAAATGTGGCCACAGATCTGGTCCCGATCTAAGATCTGGGCACACCTGCTAGATTTAGCGCTACTGCCAAGCTTAACCACCCGCCAACTTTAGGATCTTCCAAACTGTTCCTTGGGAGGGGAGGGCGCTACTTTTGACGCTGAACAATATCACATCAATGGATCAGATCTACCTCCTCCAAATCAACGGTCGAGATTTGCTTCGGGTCTCTGGACTACGGGAAAATCAAATCTCAAACCTCCTCTACCTTCAGATGCTTTTATCCGAAGGTATGGGTCTGATGACGCATGGCCCTTCTGAGATCAACTGATGTGATCCATCCGCAGCTCTGGGCTTCGAGAAAAACAAAACTCAAACCTGCGCTTCCAAGAGATTTTACCCTGAGTCATGGATCTGATGACGCGTGTCTCATTTATTTGGACGGTTGAGATCCACGTTTGTTCTCCGGGCTCTGGGAAAATCAAAACTCAAATCTCACTTACCTTCTGTGCTTTACCTGAAGCTATCGATCTATTGATGTGCGTCTGCTTCAATCAATGGCTCTGCTCCTGCTTCGGGACTTTGACCTCTTAAACCATATCGATGGCCCTTTTGCTCCCTTCTCAATCAACGATCGAGAGCTACTTCAGGTCTTCGATCTCCAGGAAAATCAAATCTCAAACCTCATCCTCTTCCATGCACTTTTGAATGTGAAACATGAAGAGTTTCTCGGAGGAAAACTCCTGAAGTGAGAGATTGGTTGTCGCGTGTCCATGCTGACGGATGGTCCGGATTCACTTTGGGACTTCAGGCTTCGGCCCTTCGGAAGTTTTACACACTTCCCACTTCAAAACTCTTGAAGATTATTTCCCTAAACACTTGGATCGGACGCCACGTGCTCCCTTCAAGATCAATATCTCATGCTTACTTCGGGGCTTTGGGGACTTCGGAACTTTTGCTTTGGCGCTATACTTTGCGCAACTTTGGACTTCTGGACGCCTATGGGCCACTGATCTAGACTGTTCCTGGAATCTCTGTCGCTGAAGGATTACAACTGCCTATTGCTTTTAAGCTCGAAATGGTATGCTTTGAATGTCGCCCTTTGTGTCCATCGCTATGGCCTCCGTGAACAAGGATTTGAGCGACTAGTTGTGGGCAGGAAAAACAGGGATACCAGTGACTGAAAAAGGAGATGAGTGTTCATCCTTGGAGAAAAAAAGAGGGGCTTGGGGCCAAGATTTCACTCGGGTAAGATATTTAAGGAAAACCAGGACGCACAAACGAACAAGGGCAAACAAAGAACGATTTACAAATTGAAGGGGGGGAAAACTTAATATTGGGTCTTCAAAAAGGATAGAGACAGGGCAAGACTACAGATTCGGGTATATCAACACACACCTACGGCCCTTGACAACCTTGTATGATAACACATGATAACTGATTTTTCTCTAGAATTTGTAGGAATTTATCCATATGTTTAATGTGGTCTTCCCATGATTTTCTATAGATAAGTATATCATCAAAGAAAACCAACACAAAATATCTAAGTTGGGGTCGAAAAAATTTGTTCATGGGGCTTTGAAAAGTAGAAGGAGAATTATTTAACCCAAAAGGCATGACCAAGAAATCATAGTGCCCTTCGTATGTTCTAAAAGTTGTTTTGGGAATGTCTTCTTTGTTGGTTTTTATTCATATGAGATATAAGAGATATTCAATATATTATTACAATAATGAGTGTTCCATATATAGGGAACGTAAGGTGACCATCCATGAAAGGATGTGTCTCTTGAATAATCAATAACTATTTATTATTATCATTTACTTATTATATATGATATTTAATAATCGATAATAATTATATTATCAATTATTATCTTTAGAGAATGTCTTCACGATGTTGTCTAAACATCAACACTCCCTCTCAACAAGGGAGACATTCTGCAACATGCCACTCTTGTCTTTGAAGTATACAAACTTCACCCTAGACTCATGACACTTGTCTGTCAATCTTGGGAGACATCTCTCTCCCACCTGAACCGAGGAGAAACTCCTTATGTGGCTCTCCCTCTGAGCCAATTAACTCTCTCTAAGATTAGGTTCATTTGGGTCCGCATGTAATAGCATAGCATCTTGAGTCTTTATCATTCCTTGTCAAATCACCATGACTAGGACAAAGACCACACCAGGATCTTTCACCACAGGCACACACCTATGAGTGAATGTCGGCTTGATGCTAACTGACACATGGAAAGCACTTCAAGAACCTCGAGTCCATATCAATCCTTGCCATGATCAAGGAAGGACTACGTCTAGGCCCATTTACCACAAGTTCACCTTTGTGATAAATGTATCCTGTCTCCCTTGGTCTGCAGCCCAATATAGGAGAAGTTATGCCCGATGTTGAAACATCAATACTCCCTCTTAGCTAGGGAGGTATCTTTCCATAGTAATACACGACTACTGTCCAGAGACACGCAGTCTCTGCCAATGGTACAAAACCACCATAGTAGTAAAAGATTTGTCACACATGGCACTCCCATGTGAACTTCTCGAGGATACTCCCTCTAAGAACAATTGAGTTCAACTCCCCATAGTGTGAGATATGAAGGGTCAACTCCCTTGACATGTCCTCATGTTCTCTCCACATGGGACAATGGGATATAATCCCAAATGTACTTATTCCTTCTCAAATAAGTATCCTCGCATATCAACTCAACTCAATTCAGAGAGGAGTACGATTTGGAGAAATTTTGTCACACATGGCACTCCATGTGGACTTCTAGAGGCTACACCTTCTAGAAACACTAGGGTCCTCATGGGATGTGTCCTCATGTGCTCTCCACAAGGGACGTTGGGTTATAAGCCCAACCGCACTTATCCCTTCTCGAATAAGTGCCCCACTTATCCCTTCTCGGATAAGTGTCCTCACAGATCAACTCAACTCAATTCATAGAGGAGTACGATCTAGAGAAAGTTTGTCACACATGGCACTCCATGTGGACTTCCAGAGGCTACACCCTCTAAAAACACTAGGGTCAACTTCCATAGTGTATGACGTCAAGGGTCAACTCCCTTGACATGTCCTCATGTGCTCTCCACATGGGACGTTGGGTTATAAGCCCAACCGCACTTATCCTTTCTCGGATAAGTGTCATCACAGATCAACTCAACTCAGTCACAGAGTAGTACAATCTGTAGAATGTCTCAGGAAGCTGCAAACATCAACACTCCCTCTCAGCGAGGGAGGCATTCTCTGCCACGCCAAGTCTGTCACGGAAATACTTGAACTTAGTCTTGGTTTGGTAAGAACATCAGCAACCTGCTCATATGTAGGAAGGTACTGCACCAATACTTCCTTCATCTGCACCATGTCTCGGATGTAATGGTACTTGATCTCAATGTGGTTCAATTTGTCATGAAACACTGGATTATCAGAGATCTTCACACAACTTTGGTTACCATAATGAATAATGATGGAATCCAAAACATGTTCGAATAAATCTGCAAGGAGCTTGTGAAGCCACACTACTTCACAGACTGTCATACTTAATGCAATGTACTCTGCTTCTGTTGTGCTCAAAGCCACAAAAGTTTGTTTCCTGCTACACCAGGAAACCATGGAAGATACCAAAGTGAAGCAACACTTGAAGGTGCTCTTTCTTTCCACTGCGCTTCCTGCCCAATCAGAGTCAATATATTCCTCCCACATCATATCAATACTGGAAGTATATCTCAGACTATGTCGAACTGTGCCTTGCAAGTATCTCAACACATGCTTCAAAACAATCTAGTGTGTCTATCTCAGCTGACTTATAAACTGGCTAAGTGCACTCACTACATAGCAATTATTTGGTTTGGTGTTAACCAGATACATCATTTATCCAACCAAGTGTCTATACAGAGTCAGATCAATTCCATCGTAATCTGATGAAGACACACTTAGTTTCTTCAAATTTGTCATCATTGTTGTAGTCACAGGCTTCAAGTTCAGTATCTCAAACTTCTTGAATATATCAACTGTGTACTTCCCCTGACTCAGGAAGATCTCATTAGTTCTCTGCCACACCTGTAGTCCCAAGAAGTAGTGCATCATACCAAAGTCCTTCATCTCGAACTCAAAGGCCAACACATACTTGCATTCAATAATAAGGCTCTCTGTACCGGTGAGGAATAAATCATCAATGTAGAGGACTAGAATTAGGGACTCACCATTAAGAATATTGTAGTACAGGCTGGGATCGAAAAAAAATTGTTGAAGCCAAAAAATCACCAGGTGTCCATCGATCCTTGCATTCCAAGCTCGAGGTGGTTGCTTGATTCCATACAAGGCCATCTTCAACCTCCACACATGAGATTCCTTCTCATGTTCACGAAAGCATCTGGTTTCTCGATGTGTACTTCTTCCTTAATCTCTCCATTCAAAAAGGTTGTCTTTACATCCATCTGATGTACTCTCTAACCCATGGATGTTGCAGGGAAAATAATCATCTGGATAGAAGTGTATCGAGCAAGAGGAGGAGATGTCTCCTCATAATCTATTCCCTCCACCTAAGAGAATCCTCTAGCAACAAATCTTGTTTCGTGCCTCTTGATGCTCCCATCAACTGTGTGTTTGATCTTGTAGATCCATTGGGAGGTCACTACAGACTTCCCTTCAGGTCTCGGGACAATATCCCACACATAATTCTTCGTGATGGACTGATACTCCTCCATCATGGCATCTCTCCATACTGGCTGACTAGATGCCTCCTCATAACAGGAAGGATTGAAATCAATGATGTGGCTCATAGTTGCAGTATAGCACGAATATCTCTGAGGTCTCTTTCTCTCTCGAAAGGTACCATGAGGATTTGCATGTCCTTCTGCCTCCTGCAGAGTCTGACGAGCCCATGCAAGTATCTTCCAACCTACTACAATATCTCTGGAAACATTAATTGGAGCTACAGGATCAATCTCCATGTGAGACCCTCTAGATCTCTTAAAGGATACCTCATCCTCTGTCTCTACTCCCTCTGCATGTAGTACCGCCTCCCTCTATGGAAGTGCCTCTACATACACTGGAATTGTTTCCATGCTTGCTTTCTCAACATCATGTACTGGGACTGCTACAATCTCAAGTTTCAATTTACATATGGATGGGAACCCAAGTAGGATGATTTGATCTCAAAGATCTCATGTGTCTTGTATTCCCTCCGCAGGGTCGATTGATCTACTTCCATGATGACATGTCATTGGAATGTTTTTAAGACACGACCAGGTAAACATAGCAATCAGGAATAAGTTGGCGAGAGGCCGAACTGTAGAAGCAGCCAACCCATTATGCATTGTATGATCACCCCAAATGGTGTCAGCTTCATGATCTTCCAAAATCCAATAAGTAGTTGAAATGGCAGCAAGATATTACGCAAAACATGCACGACTTTTCCCATACTTCCTCCACGAATGAATGAGTTTGGGAATGATGCTCAAGGGTTGGACTGAAACAATTTTATAATTTAATTGCTAATCTTCATTATTGGCATAAATGATCCTGAGCCTACTGCGGCAGGCCACAATATCAAAGCTCACTCTGCGTGCCAATCTCTTTACCAACCCTAATCACATGTTGCATGCAGTAACCATTATTGGTTTCTGTTGCTCGTAAAATTTGTCCAACATCAACTTTGCCACCTTTATCTACCTCTGAAGGGTCTGAATGATGCCATTTGAGTTTATGACTTTCATAGTGCCAGAAGTGACAAAGTTCGAAGAGCAAGAAATGTAACTACCCATTCTAAACTCTACTTCAGGGATGAGAGATGAGGGGCGTGATGCATTTATAAAGGACGGGTCACAGATCACAATCTTAACATGTGAAGGTAATAACTGGCTACATCTCAAGTGTCGCATTAAAACATAGTCAGAAAAGAGGCAAAGAAACATTCTCCATTTTCTTAAGTAGCTGAAAAACAGTTGGGCCGCTCACTAATCCCACACGAGGTAGAAGCTGTAATAGCTTGGTCGTGTATATCACTTGTGTTTTTAACTGTCAGTAATCCTGACCTATGACCTGGGGATATTTTCAAGTGGAGAAGAGTCCTTGGGATATCTGACATTGTGTCGCTATATCTCGTTTTCCTCTATCATTTTCCGAGGCCCTCCCATGAGGGAGTAAAGCCTATTCCCGCTCTAATACCATGTTGGTTTTTATTCATATGAGATATAAGAGATATTCGATATATTATTACAATAATGAGTGTTCCATATATAGGGAACATAAGGTGACCATCCATGAAAGGATGTGTCTCTTGAATAATCAATAACTATTTATTATTATCATTTACTTATTATATATGATATTTAATAATCAATAATAATTATATTATTAATTATTATCTTTAGAGAATGTCTTCTTGTTGTTGTTTAAACATCAACATTCTTTGCATAATTTGATTTGGTGGTATCCTGATTTAAGATCTAACTTTGTAAACTAAACCACTCCATTAATCTCATATAATAGCTCATCAATATTTGGAATAGGTAATTTATCCTTGATGATGATTTTGTTTAGATATCTATAATAAGGTGGATCTATATAATGAGGACACGTCCTCCAAGAATTATCTTTTTTTTTCACCATAAAAACTGGAGTTGAAAATGAACTCCTAGTTAGTTGAATAATATCTGAATCCATCATGTCTTGTACAATTTTCTCAATCTCCCTTTTTTGTTGATGAGGATACCTATAAGGCCTTTTATTAGGATGTGCACTTCCAAGTATTAGTTCAATGTTCATAATCTCTAGATAGAGGTATCCCTTTGGGAATTTCTTAGAAGGCCTTAGGGTGTTTTTCCAAGGTGCATTTTAATTCCTCTGGAATATTTTCATCCTCTTGCTTTACTTCCATAGAATAAATTCTAACCACAACTCCCATACTACCCTTTTTTAAGAGATTTTCCATTCTATGAGAGCTAATGACCCGAGAAGGTACAGATTTTAATCCTTTGAGTTCATATTGACTTTCTTCCAATTCAAATCTCGTGAATCATTCCTTATAGTTTGTATAAATTGTACCTAATGTTCTCAACCATTGAATCCCTAGAACAACATCTACTCCCCCAATGGGGATGGCATACATTCGGCTTTCTAATTAATATTCTCCCATACTAAGTTTATTGTTGTGGAGTTCTCCTACACAATCAATACTCCCTCCATTAGCAACCAAAACTTGAAAATTTGTCACTCGATACATAAAACAATTTAGGCTCTTTGCTAATATTTAATCAATGAAGTTATGGGTACTACCAGAGTCAATAAGAACTATGAACTTTTGCTTCTTAATGTATCTTGCAATCTTAAGGGTTTGAGGTGTTCACAAACCTGCCAATGCATGAAAAAATATTTCACACCTGTCATTGTTGTGCATACTTTCTACATCTTTTTCCTGCTTTTTTAAGTTCATGATTTCTTCCTCATCCTTTTGTACAGATTCCTCCATTTCCTCTTCATCATTATTCTCCAAGGTGATCAATTTTGTTTCTTGACATTTATTCCCTTTTGACCATTTGTTATTAGAACCAAAGCATAGTCTATTTTCTCTTCTTTCCTCCATTTCCTTCGGTAATATTCGAGTAGGTTGAGGTAGGGTTTCCTTATGAGCCCTAAATCGATCTTTTCTTCCTACATATGTTCATGTTGTAGTCTTGAGTATAGCTCTATTCTTTTCCTGAATGACGAGCAAATTGCATATCCTCCATAATATTTTCAGGACATTTTAAGAAAATCGTATGTTTATTGTCTTCCTTTAATCCACCCATGTAAGCTTCCAATAAATTTCCATCACTTATGTTATCTACCCTTGTGGCCAACACATGAAATTCTGAATTACAATATTCAATATCACCCAAGTGCCTGATTCTTTTCAATTGACTAAAGTAGTCTTGTTACCAAAATTTTCCATGTTGTTCTTCTAAGTCTCTTATAAATAAACTCCAAGTATAATGATAAGAATGGGGATTCCTTTTGAGTACCCATTGATACCATTGATATGGTTTTATCTCAAAGTACAAGGATGCTAAGGAAATCATTTTCTTATCATCCATAATATTATGCAATTCAAAGTATTGCTCTATTTGGTTCACCCATGTAAAGACTTATGTTCCATCAAACTTATTTAATTCAACTTTGGGAAAGTTGACAGACTTAGGAAACCATCCATAATCAACTCCATTATTAGATTTAAATCAACCTTAAAAATGCTTATTATTGGTAGGTTGTTCAACATAAATACTACCTTTATTTTCATGAGTCTCTTCAGTTATAGTGTCACTTTTAGAAATCGTCCCATCTAGGGTTTGTATGACAGATAACACAAAATATTGCAATTCTTCCATCTTTTTATACATATTCTTTCCCATTTTATCCATTTGATCCCTATTTTTATCCATCCTCTTTTCCATTTGATCCCTATTTTTATCCATCTTCTTTTCCATTTGATCCCTATTTTCATCTATCTCATTTTCCATATATTCCATCTTCTTTTTCATCTCTTGTATCTTTTGTGTCTTTACCACCTCATTACTTGTTATTAACCAAGCACT
>ML787242.1:249864-267515 GCA_009831015.1 Picea engelmannii
TGATTATATTGGTATAATTCTCAAATAACCCTTTTGGTGAACCCAAGTCCCATGTCATCCACTCGAAACTCTTCCACATATAGGATCAACAATAAGGACACTATGGTCATGCAATTGACTGCAATTTGAATAATCTTGAGGGTCTGGACAACAAGGTCACTATCCTAAACAACGCAATCACTCACCTCAAGCACGAGATTCCCCACCTTGACACCAAGTTTGAGGATAAGTTTGTTGCATTCACTAACCAACTCACTACTATTCCCAAAGCGAAAGAAATTCAATAGTATCTAGTGGTGACTCCTCTAATGGGGGGGGTATTACATAAGGTTACACTTTAAGGATATCCAACACAATATGTGGCACAAATATCCCAAAGTAGATATGGACAAGTTTGATGGTTTTGATCCCACAAGATGGGTTACCTATATCGAACACTACTTCTCCCTCCATGGTATTGTGGTTGACATGATGAAACTTAGAGTGGGGTTACTATGCTTGGATCAAGCATGATGTTAATGGTGGAAATGGAATAAGAAATCCTATAGGGGATATAATGCCTAGACATAGTTTGTGGAAGTTGTCTATGATCATTTTGAACAAGAGACGATTTAGAACATCTTACCAAATAGTGCCAAACAGACACACTCATGAACTTTATCGCAACCTTCTAGCAATTGGAAATCTGCATAGAGGGTCTGACTAGTCTTTTTTAAGAATGTTTCATCAATGGTCTTAAGGAGGAAATTATAGTACACATCACGATGCAAGATTGAGCTACTTTGTTGGAGCAACCTCTTAGAGAAATCAAGAAGCAAAGATGGTGATAACTACACAAGCCAAGTCACCCTCTTTTATTCCCTGTCCTTGGCCTCCTTTATCATCTACAACCATTTCCACTCCTGCTCCATCCTTGAGGGTCCACAAGTTGACCCAAGAAGAAGCAATCAAACACCAATGCCTCAAAATTCGCTATAATTGATGAAAGGTATTTTACTGTAATATTTTCATTACTGCAACTAAATGCTTTAAGTGTTCTTCTTTTGTCTTGCTGAAAATTAATATATCCTCAAGATATACAATGACGAATTTCCTAATGAAATCCTCCAGGACTTCGTTCAACCTCATGAAAGTACTGGGTGCAATCGTTAAGCCAAATGGCATGACAAGCCATTCATACAACCCCTCATTCATCTTGAATGATGTCTTCCATTCATCACCTTCTCTCATTCGAATTTGATGATATCTGCTTTTAAAATCAATCTTTGAAAAAAACTTTGCTCCACTCAAGCAATCCATGAAGTCATCCATCCTTGGCAATGGAAATTTGTATCTGATGGTAATCTTATTGATCTCCCTTGAGTCTGTACACATTCTCAAGCCTCCATCTTTCTTTGGGCTGAGCACTGTCGGAACAACACATGGACTCAAGCTTTCTCAAATCAATCCTTTGTCCATTAAGTCATGGACCTGTCTCTTAACTTCTTCATTTTCCTACGACGTTAACCGATATGTTGCTTTGTTCAGCAAACTGGCTCCAGGTATAAGATCGATGTGATGACTTATACTCCTGATAGGTGGAAACAAACAATGTAGTTTGTACACTACTATATCAATAAACTCTCCCAGCAACTCCTAGATTTCTTCTGGTAAATCATCTATCCTTGTACTGGTCAAAACAATTATGGGCTTCCTGATCACAATAAATTGTGTGTCTTCCTTCTTCTTAACCTCATCAAGAATTTCCTTCCCACTTATGAGAAGTACAGTGTTGCTCGTCTCTGTTTTCACTTCTTTATCCTTAATCGGTAGCAACATGTGAGTCCTACCATTTTTCTCGAGGGTGTACGTGTTCTTTCTCCCATCATGAACTATGTTTCTGTCACATTGCCATGGTCTACCCAGCAATAGATGACAAACATCCATGGGAATGACATCACATAATATTTCATCTTTATATCCTCCTATTTTAAATTCAACAAAACACTGTTTAGTGACATTTACCTGATGTCCTTTTTGTAGCCACAAAACTTTGTATGGGCTTGGATGTACAACAGTCTCCAGCTCCATCTTTTCTACCATCTCTGTAGATACGAGATTGTCTGTGATACTGTTGTCCACTATGACCTTGCATACCCTATCTTTAGTTTTGCAAGCAGTCCGAAACAGACAGTTTCTTTGGGCTGGGTTCTCTGCCTCTTTCTCTCACTTCAAGAGAAATTTCCTCATCATCAAAGATCTTCCGGCCTCAACGTCTTCTGCCTCAACATTCCATCCTTGAGCTTCAACAATGTGAGTTTCACCTCCATCTTTCTTCTTATATGGACACTCATAGGATTTATGTCTGATTTTTCCACAGATGAAGCATTTCACTTCACCTCCTCTGCCTCTTCCTCTTCCTCTGCCTCGAGGAAAAGTATTCCTATCAACATACTGCCTTCCCTGTGAGCTTCCTCCTCTTTCAGGTTGAGTTTGAGGTTTCTTTCCCTCTTCTTTAGGATTCTGAGTTCTGTCTTGGGCAATTGTTTTGCCTCTGGATTGACTTCTACCTTGGCCTCTATGACCTTGCTTCCGACTCAACTTCTCTTCAGCTTTCAGAGCTATCTGATAAGCATCTTCCACATTTCGAATGGTCATCATGCTCATCTCATCTTGAATGTCATATCGCAGACCATTCACGTACCTGGCAACCTTTTCATCATCGCTTTCCCGATGTCCTACTCTAATGTTTATCTTGTAGAATTCTTCAGTGTATTCCTTCACTGACATCAAATTCTATCTCAAATTATGCATCCTCCGAAACAGAGTGATTTGATAATCCTTGGCCATAAATTTTGCTTTCATCTTTGCAACCATTCTATCCCAGCTTTTGATTTTCTGCTTTCCCTTGCAGCATCTGTCAACCTGCAGTTCATCCCACCACAGTGCTGCATGCACTTTAAGTCTAGTAATGGCATGTTTGACTTTCTTATCTTCCTCAACTTCCTCATAGTCGAAGTATTTGTCTAGAGCTCTAATCTAGTCTAGAAGTTCTTCAACATCTAAGTTTCTCTCATACATGGGAATGTCCATTTTTGCTCTGGCACCTATCCTTGCAACAACCCTGAATAGGTGTTCGTCTGTAGCATCTTCGACTGCAACTTCTTCTACTTTGTTTCCAGCTTCATTTTCACTTTCAACCTCATTGATATCCCCAGCGTCGACTGTGTGCCTTTGTGTTGTCTCCATAGCATCAAGCCTGGCACGCAATTCACGCATTTCTCTTTCCATTGTTGGATCAGGCATTGGCCTATCTCTTCTCCTCGACGGCATGGTTGTAATTTTTTTTTCTTTTTCTCTTCTACAGAAAGCAAAGAATCTATTCTAAGCTCTGATACCACACTAACGCAGACCCCCTACCCTCGAGCTGAGATCCGCACAGGATCTTCACTAAAACCACGCCAAGGGTGAATCAAACCCTTTGTTTGAGCCACAAAGGACTTCGGGTTTCGGGAGTTGGAGAGTCCCAATATATCCCACAGCTCTTGACAAATGCCGAAATGCAAATTGTCAACGAGGGTTGACCACTCCAATGCACATCACCTGTTGCCACTAAATCCATCTTTTCGGGACTTGAGCGAACGACCCAACAATAGTTCCTCTTGCCTTATGATTCCCCGAATTCCAAAATGTCGGAATGCCGAAATGGGTTCAACATCCCATGGAATGCGCGATCGATGGCCTTTCGAGACTCCATGTACCGGGAGTTCGCGATTCTCGATCCCAACTCACTTGCCGCACCAATTCCCAAATTTTCGAAACAATGACCCTTTTTCGGGATTTCATGTACCGGGGGTTTGAAACTCTCAGTTCCAAAAATCACTTGTCTCCTCTACTTCTCAGACCCCGGAAAGACGAAATGCCAAAATTTCACTCCGATGACACTTCGTGTTTCGCGACTTCGAGGTTTTCAATGAAAAGCGCCTCGGCTCCTTGTCATCAGGATTTTTGAAATGTCGAACCCCGATATGTCGAAATGCCGATGTTTCACACCAAAGGCACGTCGCATTTCCCGACTTCGTAATTTTCAGTGCTAAGGTCCCGGTTCCTTGTCATCGAGATTTATGGTATGGCGAACCCCGAAATACCGAAATTTCACACTTGATTATCCCTTTCGCGATTCAGGTTTTAGAGTGACCAAGGGTTTTGGTCTGCACTTCGAACTTACGGATCCCGAATTTCCGAAATGATCTGACGGCTCAAACTGATCACAATCAACGGTTCACGTTGATTCTTGATGTCGGGGTGGCAGATTCATCCAACTCCTAACCACCTCACAACTTCTCTGGATCCGACGGTCCTCATGACTTCGTGAGTTCTCCACGGAGAATTCTGACCACCAGATGCACTCCTCAAGGACTTCTTCCCAAACAAATCGGTGTTCTCCCTCTTGAACTTGACTTCTATGAGACGATTTTGATCTCCATCCCCCTTTGAGCACTTCAAAGGTGTTATCCTTCCTGAGCTTTCACTTGTAAACTCAAGCTTCCAAAATGATCCCTGTTCACACTCCTTGCGGCAAACCTTCAAACAACCTCTGGTTATTTGAGTCTCTGACCCTATGCACTCTTTGCAACAATGGTCCTTCAACCTTCCTTCTGGATTTCTAAAATCCAAGGCTTCAATTGGTCTGCGCACACCTTGCAGGGCTCTGTGCTTCACCTGCACTTCAGCTGGTATGAGAACAACGATATCTCGCTTGAGCTTTCTGAGATAAAACTCAGACCCTCGTCAACGCACACCTTGCGGGAATTCTCAGGAAGAGAAACAATTGAAACTCATTCTTCTCCTCTCTCAGACTTCATACATTCAACATGAAATCACACATAACACAGCATTGAAACAAATGCATAACAGAGAAACAAATCAACTATAAACATACCATTCAACAAATGTAAACATTAAGCATCATAACACCATGAAAATTGAGTCAAAACTTCATATATTAACTCAAGTGTTGTTGTACATGGGTTCTTCTCTACAGCTCTCTGCTACAACTCTATAGCTTATGAAATCTGATCATCCAAAAGTTACAATAATACAAGGATGAGGGTGTCTATATTCGTTTTCCCTCCTATGCTTCTAAAACTGTCTAATCTAACATTCATATCTACCTACTTTACATTAACAGACTTAAATGCCTAATACATCCGGCAGATGAGAGTAATGTCTCCAGATCTGTTCATATCTCCAAGACATAAATGTAAGTACGCCTTTTCCTAGCTATTACATTAATGCTTCAAATTTCAAAATTTAAAACGTTTTCATAAAAACGTGCTCCTTTTTCCCATCTGCGCGTCCAGCTGTTCCTTTGGCTAGGCGCGTGCTTTGGCTTTGGCTTTGTACGATGCTCCTGCATCACCATGACTAACCGCTAATTAGACCTTCGTGTTACTCTTTTATAAAGACACTTGACTCACTTACTCAGGTTTCCTGGAAAAACTGTACGAGAGACCTCTAGGCTTGATAGTTATGGTATCACTTCCTTATACAGTGGTGAAGAGTTTCAAGAGAAACTGCTTTAGAATGAGTAAAAATGAGAATTCTTGCAAAAATATGGCTAATTATAGTAATTCAATATTCATTTGATGCTTTAGCAGACGCAGAATTCAAGTGTAACAATTTTTGAAGAAAGATCCTTGAACCTGTGTACTCCTGGTGAAATAAATACTTACAAAAATCTCTAGAATTTTCTTATTAACAAAATTCAAAAAATATATACATATATATAGTAGGAAATTCACAAAACATTTCAAGAACAAGGGGGAACTTCCCCGTCTACTGAGGCCAATGCCTTGTCAGTTGACATGACTTGTCGAAAATCCTCTTTGAAAATGGGCTTATAATAAAATTTAAGTCGGTGTCCATTTGCCACAAAGGAGACGGTCCAGATCAACGATTGATGCGCATATCGGGGATGTAACTAGTGCAAAGATTAAACAATCGATGGCAGGCTGGGGAAAACCATCATGGTTTCATCACAGGATGCGTGGCGCCACTAGAGGTACATCAGGTCGAAAAGAGGTCTACTCAAAACTGCTTCGCCTCGTCCCCAAAAATTTTTAAAGACAAGCACTACAGATATTTCTTTAAAATGGCTGGAGAAAGTAAGTTGGGGGAATTAAAACATTTGCAGACGAATTTGATCATTGCACGCATATCAGTTTTGAAGTCTCAGTTTCCATGATTTCAAGCAATTTTAACTAGTAGTCTTCCAAGGTGAATTCTGGGCAAACCAAAGCTATTACATACTGGGAGAATCGAGGATATCTTGGAACCTTATATTTTTGGATTCAAGATTTTTTCTGTTAGAGACATATTTGGTTGGGGATTATCCGCATTAAATATTTGGTTGAATTTGGGAAAAAGATTTCTTCATATTTGGTTGGGGATTATCCGCATTAAATATTTGGTTGAATTTGGGAAAAAGATTTCTTCATTATTGGGCAAATAAAAATTTTGGTTTTATTAAGATGACTTTGGCTCTTATGGTCATTTTCTCTACTCTCGGGTTTATTACAGAGACATGTTTTATTTAAACAAAATTATTGTGCCCACAGGCCAAATCTCCACTTATCCAGGCCCTACAATGGAGGAAGAGCATCAAGTCTAATGGAGGAAGAGCCCACGAGGGGTGCTAAGGAGGCACTACGCATCAAGAACTATTACAACCATCGATGCATATCAATGAAATACTATCATGTCTATTCATAAATGTGGGATAAACACCCACAGTGCATATAAAAGGAGTACCAAGACAACCCAATGTTCATCCAAAGCTGAATCCTCCAACACTAATGGGATTCGATTTTTATCCCCAGATCTTGGGACAGAAGTAAGAAACATTTGGCAGCTAACAAGAATTAAGAGGTGATTATTTTGAAGACAAACGAAATGCCAAAGGATAAAATCGATGTAGATTTAACACCAAGTATCAGACGTAGAAGAAGTGGCTACTTTATTTCATTACAGGTTTTGGTTTTATTGCAAAATTCATGTAGAAAAACATCAGGCCTATAAGAAGCGAGCTACGCTGAATGATACAATAAGAGATGGTGAGCCAGGTTATATATAATATGCTTTTCCATGCCCGAATTTAGATCGATAATGCATACCAAATGTCTCATTGATCACCCAAACAGTGTAAGAAATCCATATCATCATCCATGTTTGGCATTTGATTGAGAATCATAGGTGTACGTTGGAGGACGCACACAGGTGTCAAAGCTCTCATGCTGCAAACCAAGCCAATCCAAAATAATTACTGTCATCGCGAGTCTCCTCAGCGTCATCAGGTTGGATGGAGTCATGACAGTGCCCTAAGAAGAAGACAAGCGGAGTTGACATCTTCTTGATTTGATTGAAGATTGCAGAGGATAATTGATTGCAGGTGGAGGCAGCGTGGTATCGTCTGCGGCACGACACAAATTATTCTGACTCTGCATAGCAAAGCGCAAGCCCCTCTTCATGGCGCTGACGAATGCACAACACATTATAGGATAAGAGATGAGATCAGAGAATTCTGGTGTCAAACTCGTTCACGTCAGAGATATAAGAGATATTCAATATATTATTACAATAATGAGTGTTTCATATATAGGGAACATAAGGTGATCATCCATGAAAGGATGCGTCTCTTGAATAATCAATAACTATTTATTATTATCATTTACTTGTTATATATGATATTTAATAATCAATAATAATTATATTATTAATTATTATCTTTAGAGAATGTCTTCCCAATGTTGTCTAAACATCAACATTCTTTGCATAATCTGATTTGGTGGTATCCTGATTTAAGATCTAACTTTGTAAACTAAATCACTCCATTAATCTCATCTAATAGCTCATCAATATTTGGAATAGGTAATTTATCCTTGATGATGATTTTGTTTAGATATCTATAATAAGGTAGATCTATATAATGAGGACACATCCTCCAAGAATTATCTTTTTTTTTCACCATAAAAACTAGAGTTGAAAATGAACTACTAGTTAGTTGAATAATACCCAGCATGTCTTGTACCATTTTCTCAATCTCCCTTCTTTGTTGATGAGGATACCTATAAGGCCTTTTATTAGGATGTGCACTTCCAAGTATTAGTTCAATGTTCATAATCTCTAGATAGAGGTATCCCTTTGGGAATTTCTTAGAAGGCCTTATGGTGTTTTTCCAAGGTGCATTTTAATTCCTCTGGAATATAATCATCTTCTTGCTTTACTTCCATAGAATAAATTCTAACCACAACTCCCATACTACCCTTTTTTAAGAGATTTTCCATTCTATGAGAGCTAATGACCTGAGAAGGTACAGATTTTAATCCTTTGAGTTCATATTGACTTCCTTCCAATTCAAATCTCGTGAATCATTCCTTATAGTTTTTATAAATTGTACCTAATGTTCTCAACCATTGAATCCCTAGAACAACATCTACTCCCCCAATGGGGATGGAATACATTGGGCTTTCTAATTTATATTCTCTCATACTAAGTTTATTGTTGTGGAGTTCTCCTACACAATCCATACTCCCTCCATTAGCAACCAAAACTTGAAAATTTGTCACTCGATACATAAAACAATTGAGGCTCTTTGCTAATATTTAATCAACGAAGTTGGGTACTACTAGAGTCAATAAGAACTATGACCTTTTGCTTCGCATGAAAAAATAGTTCACACCTGTCATTGTTGTGCATACTTTCTACATCTTTTTCCTGCTTTTTTAAGTTCACGATTTCTTCCTCATCCTTTTGTACAGATTCCTCCACTTCCTCTTCATCATTATTCTCCAAGGTGATCAATTTTGTTTCTTGACATTTATTCCCTTTTGACCATTTGTTATTAGAACCAAAGCATAGTCTGTTTTCTCTTCTTTTCTCCATTTCCTTCGGTAATATTCGAGTAGGTTGAGGTAGGGTTTCCTTATGAGCCCTAAATCGATCTTTTCTTCCTACATATGTTCATGTTGTAGTCTTGAGTATAGCTCTATTCTTGGCCTGAATGACGAGCAAATTACATATCCTCCATAATATTTTCAGGACATTTTAAGAAAATCGTATGTTTATTGTCTTCCTTTAATCCACCCATGTAAGCGTCCAATAAATTTCCATCGCTTATGTTATCTACCCTTGTGGCCAACACCTGAAATTCTGAATTACAATATTCAATATCACCCAAGTGCCTGATTCTTTTCAATTGACTAAAGTAATCTTGTTCCCAAAATTTTCCATGTTGTTCTTCTAAGTCTCTTATAAATAAACTCCAAGTATAATGATAAGAATGGGGATTCCTTTTGAGTACCCATTGATACCATTGATATGGTTTTATCTCAAAGTACAAGGATGCTAAGGAAATCATTTTCTTATCATCCATAATATTATGCAATTCAAAGTATTGCTCTATTTGGTTCACCCATGTAAAGACTTATGTTCCATCAAACTTATTTAATTCAACTTTGGGAAAGTTGACAGACTTAGGAAACCATCCATAATCAACTCCATTATTAGATTTAAATCAACCTTAAAAATGCTTATTATTGGTAGGTTGTTCAACATAAATACTACCTTTATTTTCATGAGTCTCTTCAGTTATAGTGTCACTTTTAGAAATCGTCCCATCTAGGGTTTGTATGACAGATAACACAAAATATTGCAATTCTTCCATCTTTTTATACATATTCTTTCCCATTTTATCCATTTGATCCCTATTTTTATCCATCCTCTTTTCCATTTGATCCCTATTTTTATCCATCTTCTTTTCCATTTGATCCCTATTTTCATCTATCTCATTTTCCATATATTCCATCTTCTTTTTCATCTCTTGTATCTTTTGTGTCTTTACCACCTCATTACTTGTTATTAACCAAGCACTAGAGTCATTAAGTTTGTCCTCCAATTTGGATAGATTGTTATGTATCTCCTCATTTTCTTCATGAGTTACATATGAGATTTATGGAGGTTTACTTAGTGATGTAATTTTTGTAGCACCCCTAGCCATGTGGCATAAAAATAATAATACTCCTCTATTTTCTCTTTATCACACATTTTTTATCACAAAAAATAGATTTTACGATAAAAAAAGTATGCCAATTGTAAGTGGCATACCTTTAAAACCCTAATTTTGAGACTATCTTGTTGGTTTATCTTTGTCTTGATGTATCTCTTAAATTTTGTCCCTTCTAAGTCTGAAATTTTTCATCTAGTACTCATATATGTCTTCTCTGCAATGGCATGGGTCCTACCAAAATTTGATGTGCCAAGTCAAAGTTATGACAACTTTACCAAAACTTGTTGATTTTTGGCCCCTTCTAGAGAACGAACTTGTATGGAATGAATGTCCAATATTTCAGATCTGTTTCTGAAATGTTTACCTAGAATACTATAGTTTTTTCTCTTTCCAAGGAAACTAGTGGCAATCTATTTGGAATTTTCAAACTTCAAATATGGTACTTCTACCAACAACACATGTTTGAGACCAGTTTTAGGACTAGTTGAATAACCATAATTTCCACAGATTGTATATCAAAAAATAAAATGATTTAAAACTAGAAGTGTGTGTATATGTGTGCCTGTGTGTGTGTGTGTGTATGTGTGTGTGCCTGTGTGTGTGTGCACGCAACTAGTTTGCAAATTTTCTTCTTCTTCCATCTTTCTTACTCTAGTTCAAACTTCTTCTAAACTTTTAATTAGATATTGAATAGAGGAACTCACACCGTGAATAAATATGCAGCTTGTAAATTATTTGCCAATAAATATTTTGTTATCAGTTGTGATTTAAAGCTTGTGTAAGGGTTCATGGGACTTCCTTGGGCAAGGGCCCACTCAAGAGAAGGACATTACGAACCCATATCCCTGCACAGTGTATTTTGATTGCATTATTCGATAGCCTAGTTCTTGTGGTTCCTTTACTTTAAATGTTCATAGATATGTTGTCTTGTTTAGTTTTAATATGTGAATGAACATGCGATAGCCAAGTTTGTTGCCTTCACTATTTACTTATTGAATGGAGTGGTGATATAAACATGTTTAGTTTCAATCAATTGCAAAAATAGACGGTAATTAGGATCATTACTCTAATTTTGAATGAAGTTATTCCACTTTAATTTGGTAAGACATAGGTAGTTATGTATCTCATCATTGCATCATAAATTAGAGTATTTAGGACTCTTCGAAATTTTATTTCTTAATAGATTGATCTTCATAGTTTGCATATACAATGCATGTTACCTCTAAAGTTTGTGCGTTCTTGGATTGGTAGTTAAATTGAGTTATGGAGTTTAGCACTTTATTGTCGTGATTATGTAAACTCTCACTTTCTAGCAGCATTGCTAGGGAGGTTGCTAAAAATTACAATATGATATAATCTATGAGATAGAATATACATTTTCTATCTTAAAGGTTAACATTTTCCCTTGGTAATTATTATATGCAATGTCTTTAATTTTTCTATAGAATTTTAAATCAAATGCATGCATGATCAGAGATAAAATATTACTTTTTCTACCATAAACATACATTTTTGGTGCAAGTCAAGCAAAAACTAGTAGGCATTGGAATCACTTAGTGTTTGAAAGCCTTGAAGCATAAAAAATAAATTTTGAAGACTATATAGAACAATCTACTATGGGAAATGAAACTAACATACAACAATTCATTGAGGAATTTGCTAGAGATTCTGTGAGAAGATAAAGAGAATTATTCGTTGCAAGGGTGGCCATAGATTTTATTCATTCCTGGACAAAGATTGAGCTTGTAGAAAGATCCCTCTCTTTGGACATGTGCCAGTTGTTTTCCAATTTCCCATTTAAGAAACAAAGGAGGAAACAAGTGTGAAAAATATTGACCCTTTTGTTCTCCCCCACTTCCATGGACTAATCACATAATATCCTCACAAAATGCTTTTTGAATTTGAAGTTCTCTCTAGGACTTATGACTACAAAACATATGCTCAAAAGTTGAGACTATTTCCATATACTCTAAAGGAAGTAGCATTGTGCTACTTTATGACCCTTGTTGGGAACAACATTAGTGCTTGGGAACAAATGAAATAAGATTTCTTTAAGAAATACAAAGACTATTGTAAGGCTCAAGACACTAGGGATGAGATCTTTAGAATGACTCAAGGAGAAGAAGAATCATTGGAAGATTATGTAGAAATATTTTGGTTTAGCTACAAGAGGTCTACTAACTGTAGATTGGATCCAAAATCCCTCAAGTTGGTACTCCTCATAGGTGTTAGAGAGGAATGGGTGGAGATGTTGAAATTAATTGCAAATGGTGGCGTCTTCCAACTTTCCTATAATGAGATAAAGGAAGATTTTAAAATATATTCAAGATCTACCAACAAAAAAAATAGAAGTTGGAAAGGGACTAGTGTATAATCATCAAAAGTAACAATAGTTGTTCTAACAAAATATGAAATTGGAACTCTACTTTAAGACATGAAGATTGATATTCTACATTTACTAGACATGTAATTGGATACTATACAAATCAAGAGAAAGCAAGAAGGGGCTAAGACAATTGTGCTTGTTTTATGCCTAAAAATTACAAAGAAGCATGCCAAGAATGAATGTCTACTAAATAATGTGGAGGTTTGTGGAATTTGTGAAGATAACCACAAGACCAGTTAATGCCCATCTCTAGCTATCTTGTAAGTTGTAGAATAAGGAGTTGAATAGAACATGGAGCAATCGTGTTTCATCAATTACAGGAGGCAAGGTCCGCCAAGAGAATTTCAACAAGATATCCTTATGCACATCTGTGATTTTTTAATTATGGTTATAATAATCAATCGTATTCTCCTCCTACACCATGGTGTCCCTCAAACCAACAAAATTGGTTAATGTAAACCTAAGCCCCACAACATTGTAAATAACCACCTCAAGGTCGATCTTTCCTATTTCGATCTCAATAATAGTCTCAATGGCCTAACTCCCAACAACCTTGGGGACTTGAGTCGTCATAGCAACAAGTTTTACTACCACCTCCTCAACAAACCACTAGTCAACAAACACTCAAGTAACAACAAATGCCTATCCAACCAACGCCAAAGTCAAATAATAGATCGGTTCAAGCAATCTGCAATGATGAGATGACAAATTATCACAAGTTCTAACCTTTTTTTCTTTTGATGTGAACAAGTTATTGACTCCATTTAATTGCCCAATTTAAATATATGTAAAGTACTCTAGCTGAGTGAAGCTTAAGTAGTAATTTGTGTAGTGGTGAGTATAGGAGGTGTGTATTGGTTGAATCCCAACACTAAGAGATTTGATTCCTACAACTTCTATGGCATCAAATTAACTTGTCAATACTCTAAGTGTGTTGATTCAAGTATTACATATATTGAGCTAACATGTAAGTACTCTTATTCTTAGTGAATTTTTGGAAAGTAGGAAAATCTTAAGGACTCAAAATTTTATCAATTACATTTCCACTAATTGTTAGGTTTGTGGAGGGGCTATGCAACAGGAAAAACATAATATTTTGGATCTACTGAAGTTCATAGTCCTAAAAAATCTTTATAGAAATCATTTAAACCTAGGCTTAGGTCCATGGCAGATTTGATGCTCTCAACAAACATAAGGAATGAAACACACCCATATCAACATACCCAAAACTCATTATAATGTAATTCAATGAACCTCTAAATTTGACCTTTGTACAATTAGCCAATTTCCCCCCATCTTTTCCCTAATTAAAATATTTTCTTGAAATGGGGATTTCTTTGTAAGACTTCATTTGGTGTGCCCCATTACCACATGACACTATATGGTTAGTCCACATCATGGTCAATTAGCATTGATTCATGTCATTATGGCATTAATGTGGCTTCCACATGGGGTTGTGACAATGATTATTGTTATAAAATGGTAGCTTGCAGTTCCTTGGCCCTTTCTTTTAATCTTTCAATTATGTCATGAACCTGAAATGCCATAGGCTCCATTTTTATCAAAAGTTGGGTTTGTGAGCAGCATTGTGTATACAATAAAACATAAGAATTAGAATTTTTCAAGATCACCAGACTCAACAAATTATAAATGAACTTTAGTTGTGTGTTGATTCCATGGATCCATGGGTATTTCATTGTTTTTGCACCTTAATTAACACAATTATATTTAGAAACCCGACCATTACTTAATTTAATTTAATTTTAGCTTTGGATCCATGAATTTGGGAAAATTCATGGATCTTTGGTTTTTTAATGCATAAGTTTCTTAATGTACACAACATTTGAATTTTAATTCCACTTCATAGCTTTTTGGGTTTGAAACCTGAATGGATAGGGCACTTTACATAATTATTATTCTATTGGAGAATTGCTTATGTGGAGGTTTCCCTAGAAGAAATAAGTGAACATGTGTTTATCCTTCCATAAAATTATCATTATATAGCATTTCCCTACCTTAAAAGTTTTGTGGTTTAATTCATAGTTATGTGTGGTGTGACTCATCTCCAAATATATTAAAAATCATAACATTATGTGGTTGGGTTAGAGAAATGGCTTGTGTAAGACTGAATTTAATGAAAGAATCCCCTTGAATAAGCAGACTTGAAACATTATAGGATCTAACAAATTTCTTAATTGAAATTTGAAAATACTCAAAAGATTTTCAACCAAAAAAAAAATATCTTGAACCTACCTTGGATGATGATGTCCTAGAAGACCGCATGACAAATTTTGATTATTGCTCATATCTTGCAAAATCCATCACAATAGCGCCATCACACCAACATGGAACATTGGGAAATGCAATGTGGAACTCAATCCTTTCCTACAATTTTGAGTTGGCACTAGATGTGATTATGCTATAGATGTAGAGGACCCCTCGAGTCCATGTACCCGAGATACTAATAAAATCTAATTAAGTGTAGTGTCAAGTAATGATTATGCTATAGATGTAGAGGACCCCTCGAGTCCATGTACCCGAGATACTAATAAAATCTAATTAAGTCTAGTGTCAAGTAAATAAAAGAACCAAAAATAAATGAGTGGCATCAAGTTTTTGGATCAATAATGTTACAAGGATGTTGTGTATTGAAGGCAAATGAGTAGGGTGCTAAGGGTGACAATAGAGAAAGTTTATATGGACATGTGGCAACATAAAAGATGTCATATCACCATATAGACATCAAAGACATGTGGCCAATTAAGTTTTGTCATGTGGCATTGATGATGTTAGCACCCATGGAATATGAGCATTGGGAGTGGCTTTGGGATGCACCATGTGGCATTGATGCAGACACATCCAAGTGGGGTAATTTTCTCCTTTTTCATAAATTGTTCCAAAAATTGTTTGAGCTCCCAATTCAAAAAGGGGAATTTATTGAATTTTATAAATGTTTTGGGTTAGCCTGATATGGCACATTTTGCTCATCATTTCCTAACAAGCACAATTAAATTTCCAACCTTGACATCATGCCTAACTATATTGGGTCCGGGAAGGTGGGTAAATCATGTTTCTTTTGTTCTCAAGTTGCATAACTTTTCCAATGGACTTGATAGCGATTCAAAACCACGATCCATGATATTTTTGGGTGAAAACTTGGTGGGCATATTCAAAACTCTATGTAACAAATGTATAAAGAAGGGAATTTGTCCAAGGACAAAGAATGGTTCCACATGGAACCTATCCAATGTAATGTTCACACTTTTCTTACTGACTAAAACCATGTTTAAACGTGATAATATGTTTTAGTTCGATTCAACCACTGACGTCAAGGGGTTGACTAAACCAGTTGAAATTATAAAACATAAGAACTCTTTTGATGATGTGATGTTTATGGATATGTGATAAGTGACATAAGGTCGTGGCTATGTAAATATTGATGTTTTTATAAGAGGCATGTGATTGGTGCTATTTATACTTGATTGACTTATTTGACATGTGCAACTCCATGTAGGGGAGATTGTTTATTTGATGGTTTCAAAAATTTCTTATAAGTGTATGTACTCCTAGTGGGGATTATCATGATTTGTATACAAATGTATTATGAAATAATATGTGGATTGAGACTCTTTCACAAACCCAAGGTAATAACACTATGTTTTACTTTGATAACGAGAAGGTTATCAATAATATGTATTGATTAATACTTCTCAATCTTTTTGTGTGGTGTTTTAGCGAGCATGGCTATCATGTAGGACATAGAATACTTGCTTAAATTGTTTATAATATAGACATGAACTGATGTTATAACAATGGGCAGGGGAAAACATCCTTTGTGAGAAAAGTCCAGGTCAGAAAATGTAGACCAGTAAGTGAATATAATCTACAAAGGGATTATTATAATACTTGAATTGAGAAAAAAAATCAAATGAATAATGTTAAAAGAATATGAATGGAAATTGGATATATTAAAATATAATTAGATATCATAATGAAATAAAAACTTATTGTATATCGGAAAAGTCAAAATGAAGATAAGGATATAGGAGGGTTATTATAATATTTGAACTGAGCAAAAAAATCAAATGAATAATGTTAAAAGAATATGAATGGAAATTGGATATATTAAAATATAATTAGATATCATAAAGAAATAAAAACTTATATTGTATCCCGGAACATTCAAAATGAGGATAAGGATATAGAGTTAGGTGACTTTTCAAACAATAATAATAATAATAAAATGTAATATTAGTTTATTACGATTTTCTTATATAAAGGAAGGGAAGAAGAGGAAAATGAGGACACACTTGGTTAGAAATTGGCATTGTTGGTTAGATTTTACACTATTTAAAGTAGGTGAAAGAGAGCAAGAATGGTAGTGATGTTTTTGTTAATTATGGTATTCTTACCCATTGTTCTTCATCAATTTATGGACTCGGGTCTGAGGGTTTGAAGTGAAACCTTAGGTTGGAAAGGAATTACCGAATAAACTTAACATTTGGGCAAGTGGAACTTGGAACTTGAGATCAAGGTATGATCTAGAATATAGTTGAGCTTCAAGTTGACATGTTTTTACAGGTACTCTTCAGTGAATTATTACATTTACTAGATATTAAACTTTGGTGGTTTAATGATTTATTGATGTTGTAAACATGCTTCAAAATTAAATCTTGAAATTGACCTTCGGTGTAGAAGTTCATATCAACATTTGCTGAGAATGAAGCGAGACGGAATCCCACTGCGGCTAGGGCCTAAACCCTAGCCGCCCTCGAGCAGGTTTTCGAATGCAGGGGTGCGGATCCTCGTCTACAGCAGTCGACCAGGGATATTCAGAGCCGAGGATTGGTGTTACAGCGCAGGGTCTGGTGTTACAGCGCAGGGTCCGGTGCGCGCGGCTAGGGTCAATACGCATCACCAGGGGGCGAGGAATTTTGACGGGAGCAGTCGACCAGGGTTCCATTTGTTTGCAGGGATATGTGACGGGAGCAGCCGATCAGGGTTCCACGCACACAGAGGCGCGAGTTAGCATTCCTGAGTGGCCTGAGTGCGCCAGCGACTTTGCATGCGTAAACGTTGCGACTTGGTGCTGGAGGACGACGGCCATGGCCTCAGATTCGAATGCCAAGAGAGGAAATGACCGGTTGGAAGCATTCAAGGCACTAGTTCGCTCGGCAAGACCCAAAACCAAGCCTCCTTCCTCGTCTAAGTTTGTTAAGA
>ML787242.1:280122-300600 GCA_009831015.1 Picea engelmannii
TGATTATATTGGTATAATTCTCAAATAACCCTTTTGGTGAACCCAAGTCCCATGTCATCCACTCGAAACTCTTCCACATATAGGATCAACAATAAGGACACTATGGTCATGCAATTGACTGCAATTTGAATAATCTTGAGGGTATGGACAACAAGGTCACTATCCTAAACAACGCAATCACTCACCTCAAGCACTAGATTCCCCACCTTGACACCAAGTTTGAGGATAAGTTTGTTGCACTCACTAACCAACTCACTACTATTCCCAAAGCGAAAGAAATTCAATAGTATCTAGTGGTGACTCCTCTAATGGGGTGGGGGGGGTGGTATTACATAAGGTTACACTTTAAGGATATCCAACACAATATGTGGCACAAATATCCCAAAGTAGATATGGACAAGTTTGATGGTTTTGATCCCACAAGATGGGTTATCTATATCGAACACTACTTCTCCCTCCATGGTATTGTGGTTGACATGATGAAACTTAGAGTGGGGTTACTATGCTTGGATCAAGCATGATGTTAATGGTGGAAATGGAATAAGAAATCCTATAGGGGATATAATGCCTAGACATAGTTTGTGGAAGTCGTCTATGATCATTTTGAACAAGAGACGATTTAGAACATCTTACCAAATAGTGCCAAACAGACACACTCATGGACTTTATCACAACCTTCTAGCAATTGGAAATCTGCATAGAGGGTTTGACTAGTCTTTTTTAAGAATGTTTCATCAATGGTCTTAAGGAGGAAATTATAGTACACATCATGATGCAAGATTGAGCTACTTTGTTGGAGCAACCTCTTAGAGAAATCAAGAAGCAAAGATGGTGATAACTACACAAGCCAAGTCACCCTCTTTTATTCCCTGTCCTTGGCCTCCTTTATCATCTACAACCATTTCCACTCTTGCTCCATCCTTGAGGGTCCACAAGTTGACCCAAGAAGAAGCAATCAAACACCAATGCCTCAAAATTCACTATAATTGATGAAAGGTATTTTAAAGGGCACAATTGTAAGGAACACAAGTTGTTTCAAATTGATGTGTCCCAAATTGATTGACTACCCCAATGAAATTACGAGGATGCCACCCCATATCTAGAATTAATAGATCATACACCTCCTCCTTGGGAAGAACCCACCTCATGAGGAACACCAAATTCCCTCAATGATTTATCATACATTTAAGCTCCCAGGAACCCAAACTTGATTAGCTGCATCAAGCACTGTAAGGTGATTGTTTTAATTGATAGTGGGAACACCCACACTTTTATTCATCGATTGGTGGAAAAAGAAACTCATTGTTATGTCCATATAGTGCACAATTTTCAAATTATAATCACGAATGGTAGTATGATGAAGTGCGGTGGTGAGTGTGAGAAGTGAAACTTCAAATGGGGGATTATCAACTCAAATACCACATTTTTCTATTGAAATGGGTAGTTGTGATATGGTGTCAAGAGAAGAGTGGTTAAGAACATTTGTTCTAGTTACCATGGATTTCAAGAAATTATACTTAAGCTTCACTAAGGAAGGCTATAAATATACTCTCAAGGGGCTCAAGTCTAGCTCACTTTAAATTATCAACTCTCACAGTGTGGAAAAACTATTGAAGAAAGGTCACTCTAGAATTATTACACAATTTAATGTCTCCACGTTGTCAAAAACCCACCATAGGAGATCCACCCTAATTTATAGTTGACCATGAATAATCATCAATAGGTATTTGACACACCCTATGGCTTACCCCCCTCAAGTGGTGAGGATGATCATGGTATTCCATTGATTCCAAGTAGTCAACCACCCAATGTGCATCCTTATTGGCACCCTTTTGCACAAAAGAATAAAATTTTAAAGACTATTCATGAACTATTGAAGGTAGGTATCATCCATCCAAGCACTAGCCCTTACTCACCACCCATGGTCATAATATTGAAGAAAGAAGGAAATTGGTGCATGTGTCCATATTTTCATGTTGTTAATAAGTTGACCATCAAATATGAATTTCCCATCCTAGACATTTATGATCTATTGGATGTGCTTCATGGTGCCAAGTTCTTCACTGAAATCGACCTTCACTCAGGAAACCGCCAAATAAGGATGAAGGAGGTGGGCATTCCTAAGACAATCTTTCACACACATGAAGGCCATTATGAGTTTTTAGTTATTGTCTTTGGACAATGCAATGCCCATCCACCTTTTAGAGCCTCGTGAATAAGATTTTTCAACCCTTCCTCTGCAATTTTGTGCTGGAATTATTTGACGATATCTTAATCTATAAAAAAACCTAGGAAGTACATGTGGAGCATGTCAATGAATCCCTACAACTCCTCTAAGACAACCAATTCTTCCTCAAATGTTCCAATTGCGCTTTTGGCACTTTATAAGTAGAGTACTTGGGTCAAGTTATTAGTCAAGATGGGGTGTGAGTTGATCCTTATAAAAATGTGGCTATGTGGTATTGACCATGCCCCTAGAATTTGAAAATATTATCTGGTTTCTTAGGACTTACGGGCTACTATAAGAAGTTTGTGGAGAATTATGGGTGGATTTCTACCCCCTTAACTACCCTACTCAAAAGAGTTCCTTTGTCTGTAACGAGGCCACCAAGAAATCCCTTTCAACCTTACAGGAATCCATGTGTGCTACACCCATCTTAGTGATGCTTGATATCACTAAGACCTTTGTCTTCAAATGTGATGCTTCAAATAGAGGTCTTGGAGCAATGTTGATACAAAAAGGGTGCCCCTTGGCATTACCCAGTGAACAATTGTGGGACTGAAAATTGGCAAGTCCACTTATGATAAAGAGATTATGGTTATCCTTCATGCATCTCATTTGTAGGTGCTTCCATATCAAGAAAAATAATCATAGTTTGAAGCGTGTTTTGGGAATATAGGTTGTTGTCTGTTGAGCAGCACAACTAGGTTACCTGGTCACTCGGGTATGATTACGAGATTATATAAGAAAGGGAAAGAGAACAAGGTGACCAATACTTTGTAGAGGAAATATAAGGAAGAAGAGTCTCTCTTTTCTTTATCCTTACCATACCAGATTGGCTTATAGAAGCTCGACAATAATGGTTGGCACATGACACTATGGTTAGACTCATCCAAAGACTCCAAGAGGACCCCAATTACATTAAGGGATATACTTAGAAACATGATACATTTCCGTATAAAGGGAACATTTTTTCTGGTGTTGAATTCAAGTTTAAATAATATAGGTTACAAGAGTTGCATTCATCCCTTATAACGCGCTACTTTGGCTTTCAAAAAACCTATGAATGATCTAAGTAGATTTTCTTTTGGGAAGGCATGAAAAATGACATGCATACTTTTGTAGTGGATTGTGATGCTTGTCAAAGGAACAAGGGTGTGACAATGAAGACATTCAAGCATTGCAACCACTGTTGATACCAACCACTATTTCACTGGCATTCCATGGATTTTATTGTGGGCCTCCTGAAAGTAGGCAACAAATTAGTCATCATGGTGGTAGTTGGCCATATTTCTAAATATGCTCACTTTTGTTCCTTATCACACCCATTTACACATTCCATGACCCAAGTTTTCATGGGTCAAATTTTTAAGTTACATGGAATGCCCATTTCCAATGTGTCAAATCATGATCCCACACTAGTAAATTGTGGCAAGAGTAGTTTAAACTATAGGGTACACAGTTGAAAATTAGCACAACTTATCATCCTCAAACTAATGGTCAAACAAAAGTGGTCAATAGGTGCTTGTAAACCTATTTGAGACGCTTTGCCTTTGATAAGAAACACCAATGGGTGTAGTGGCTAACTCTTGTAGAATGGTGGTACAATATCACTTATCATGGTTCCACCAAAATGTCGCCATAAGAAGTTGTCTATGGCCATAATCTCCCTCACCGGCTTCATATTTATCTGCCACATCCCAGGTTTAGGAGGTGGATAACACACTTAACACTAGAGAGACTATTTTTTGCTCACTCAAAAAAATTGGCTATGGCTCAAAATAAAATGAAGTAACAGGTTGACCAACATGACTCTAAGAATTCTTCTACACAAAGGCATCAATTGTTTCTTCATATTTAACCCTATAAGTAGACCTCTCGCAAAGACAAAAGCCATCACAAGCTAGTGCCAAAGTTCTATTGACCCTATCATATCATCTAACGCATTTGACAAGTTTCCTAAAGATTGGCTCTTCTTTCCCACTCCAAGATCCATCCAGTATTTCATGTGTCTTGTTTGAAGAAGGTCATGGGGTCGAATTGATGTGTTTGGACTAACCTTAAAATGCTTGTCTAGTTCATTTCAAATAAATGTTGTGTAATTATCCATGTAGCATGTCTATTGAATCATTGTGATTTTGTGAATGAAAGTATTAAACAATGCATTATTTTAATTACTACCATGCATGTGTGACTATGAACATAAGAGAATTGTGCATTAGAAGCATTGATTTCTCATGTTTATTATTACACATACAAGATATGTGTACGCTAGCTATGTAACCATACATGGCATGCGTACACTAGTATGATTATGTAATGAATTAACTATTAATTATGTTTATTAAGTACATAGTTGATTGGTGTTGTGGAGATAATACTGTGTGTATTTTAAATATTTAAAGCAATATAGGAATTCATTGACTTGATGATTGGTTGGTGTAGAGCATGGTTGGTTTTCATAAATTTTCATGTAAAGGTCAAATGTTTTAATTGTTTAGCACGTGATTGAATACTTTTCTTACCTTTTTTTTTTATTTCCTAGGACCTTAAGGGTAAGGTGGTTAATCTAATAATGGAAATGGTTGAGAAGGCTTGAGAGGTTGTGCATGAGAAAGTGACACATAGGGGGGAGGAGGAAGTGTTATGGGATGCTTGTAAGTCTAATCTTTGCTTGAGAATTTGGGAAAATTATTGAATTTGGATATTTTTGGGAAGAAATACTTATTTATGAAATTACCTATTGTGCAACACTGCTCTGAGAGCTTCCGACATGGAAGGCTAGGAAACCAAAACGGTTTCCTGGATCTAATAAGTCGGCTAGGATCCTTGTTGGTAGGAGCCTTCAATACTAACCATAACTTCAGAATGAAGTTTCTTGAAGGGTGGGTGTATGTAATGCCCACACTTTGCTTATCAAGTAAAACAATGTTTAAATGTGATGATCTATTTTAGTTCAATTCAATCATTGGCATCATTGACTGAACTAAATGAACTTATAAAATGTATGAATTCCTTTTACAATGTGATGTTTATGGGCATTTGATAAGCAATGCAACGTTGTAGTTATGCAGAGATAGATATATGTTACCATTATGAATGATGTTTTTATAAATTAGCCATGGGCATGTGATTGATGTTTTTTATACTTCATTGATTTATGTGACATGCGCAACCCATGTAGGGGGGACTAATTATTTGATGATTTGGGTAATTGCTTAATAGTTAAGTGTATGTACTCCAAGTGGGGATTCTGATGATTTTGTGTACACATGTATTATGAACTATTATGCAGATTGAGACTATATCACAGTCCTGAGGCAGTAACACCATGCTCTACTTTTATAACGAGAAGGCTATTCGTATTATGCACTGTTTAATACTTCTTAATTCTTTTAAATTTGATGTTTTGGAAAATTTGTGTATCATGCAAGATGTAAGAGACTTGCCCAAATTTCTTATCATATGGACATGAACTAATGCTAGAACAATGGTTAGGGGGAAAGGTCCTTTGGGAGAGTAGGCCAAATAAAAAAATGTAGATATAAGTAAGTGAACACAATCTACAATAGAATATAATACCCAAAAGGGGTTATTATGATACTTGAAGCAATTAAGAGCTCGAAAGAATAATGTTAAAATAACAAGAATGAAAATTGGATATATTGAAATGTAACTAGATATCATAGTGAAATAAAATTTGATTGTATCCAAAAAAAGGTCAAAATGACGACAACAAGATAGAGATAAGGAGATAGGGTTAGGTGACTTTTCAAACTATTTTAATATTAAAACTTAATTTTATTATATCACAATTTTCTTATATAAGGAAGGGAAGAAGAAGAAGAGGGGCACACGGTTGGAAATCAACATTGTTGGCTAGGTGTTACACCATTGAAAGAAGGTGAAAGAGAGCAACAAATGACATTGAAATTTTTGTTGGTTATGGTATTCTTATTCATTGTTGTTCATCAGTTTGCAGGCTCAAAGAGCCAAGGGTTTGAATGTACTATTGGGTTGGCAGGGAGGGGCCAAATACATTTTGACATTTAGGCAAGAAAATCTTGGCACTCGAGATCAAGATCTGATCTACAATACAATCGAGTGTAAAGTTGACATGTTTTTACAAGTACTCTTTAGTAAATTATTGCATTTATTGGATATTAAACTTTGGTGATTTAGTGATTTATTGTTGTTGTAACCATGCTTGTAACATACCGAGCCACCCTCAAGCCGGACACGCTACCTCAAATACTTTGTTTGAAACTGATTTCGAATTATGATACCATTTAAATTATTAAAGACGCATGGAAGAAACATGATAAAAGCACACACAATAATAAAGATTCATGCTACAGTATAAAGAATGTTTAAACATTCCATGCACAAAAATAACTAGCAAGCATGCATATTATAAAATACACATCTCAGAGATATTAATTAATACACAACGAAAATAAATATACAACATAAAAACACATGATAGAGAGCACTTATATTTAATTAAACAAATCACAAACTAGTTGCAGACCAAGGACGTTCCACCCAACCATAGACTTTGTTGTTCCAAGTCTCAACAATAGGTCACCCCTGAGCCAAAGATATGAATCCACAAGGACGGTTCCAGGGTGTCACTCAGATTCCCAAACCAATCAACACTCAATCTCTCACAGGTTTCTCAACACACAACAATCCAAGGTACACCAACTCTCTTCTATCCAGCCTGCACAACCCAAGAGAATGGACCCCCTTCTCTACCACGCAATCCCTCAGGCTTTCCACCTCCTTCCAGAAATCTGGTGCATCTGGTCAAGAATCTCCATGTTGGGACTCTAAGGATTCGCAGATGTGAGAAAAATTTAACACATGCCAATGCATCTTAGACATGAAGGCATTAATTCATGGCTAGAATACACCAACAGTCATTACAGCCAACAAAACAATGGCTCCTCTCCAACAATTCGTTTTTCTTTCCCAAGCCAAGATCGAAATGATTGAGGAAAGAGGAGTGGGTGAAAGAGTGAATGGAGAGAGAGAACATAAAGAAAGATGTGAACCCCCCAAACAACCCAAATATGGGTTTAAATATTTACTTGAAAATCAAGAACCCCATGGCCTTTCCCCAAGAAGCTCATGTAACCACTTCTCTCCATTAAAACAATTATGGGTAAATAAAATATGTTAAAATGACTTCTCCCCTTAAGCCCCCTCTCTCATGGAATCATAACCCCCCATAACTCTTGTCTTTGTCTGTCTTGCAACCAACGATGTGTTTTATTATTAATAATGATCATAGCATTGCATTTCCTAGGCATGTTGACCTCTTTAATTGTTTGGGCACCCCAACCTTTCATCAAATAAAAAAAATACATCATTTCATATGGGGACTCAAAACCAGGGTATTACATTCCCCTCCCCCTTATTTTGGCACTGTCCTCAGTGCATATACAAAACATAAATCAAAATTTCAAAATTTATTCAAAAAGTCGCAGGTACTCCGCCCACATGGCATCTTCATGCTCCCAAGTAGCATCTTTAGGGCCGTAGCAGGTCCACTAAGTTTTTACTAGCTCTATAACTCGATTCGAGAGAATTTTGACTTTTCTATCCAATTTGCGCACTGGCTAGACCTGAAAGTCTCCCTCTGGCTCTACCTAAATCAAATTCCAATCAATAACGTGGTTAGGATCATGTATATACTTTTTCAGCAATGAGACATGAAATACATTATGAACATTCATGGAAGTAGGCAATGCAAGCATGGCTGTAGTTGGCCCTATTATGTCCAAGATATCAAATGGACCACAGGATCTAGCTGCTAGCTTTGTACAGTTACCCAACTTCAATGAGCTCTTCTTGGGCTTCACTTTTAAAAGAACATGCTCCCCCACTTTAAATTCTTTATCTATCAGGTTCTTATCTACATAACTTTTCTATCTATCTTGAGCTACCTTTAAATTCTGCTTAATTCTAACCATCTGGTCTTCCATGTCCTTGATCAATTATGGACCAAGTACTAGTCTGTCTGCTGGGTTGTCCCAACTCACTAGAGTATTGCATTTTCTACCATACAAAGCCTCAAATAGGCTCATCTTCAATGAAGCTTGATACCCATTATTATAGGTGAACTCAACCAAATGCAAGTAGTCTTCCCACTTAAATGGTTTATCCATCACATACATTCTCATCATGTCTTCAATCACTTGGTTGACTCTCTCTGTCTACTCATCTGACTGTGGATGGTATGTTGTGCTAAAATTCAGATTTGTACCAAATCCTTTAAATAATCCCCTCCAGAAATTCGAAGTAAACTTTGTATCTCTATCTAAAACAATTGCCTTAGGTATCCCATGCAACCTAGCAATTTCCCTCATGTAAATTACTGCAATATTAGTTGTTGTATGAGTCATTTTCACAGAAACAAAATGAGCATCCTTTGTTAATTTATCCACAACTACCATTATGGAATCATGTTTCCTTATTGTCCTAGGAAATTTAGTTATAAAATCAATGGTTACCACTTCTCATTTCTTCTCTGGAATTGGCAATGGCTAAAGCAAACCTGTTGGGTGTCTATGCTCACTTTTACTCTCTGACATTCCATACATCTGGCAAAGTAATCAACAACATCCTTCTTCATTCCTGGCCAAAAGAATTGGCTTCTTACTGCTACAAATTTTTTTTCTGGTAACCAGGATGTCCAACATATGGAATATTATGAATTTATTTTATTACCAAACTCCTAAATTCTCCGGAACTAGGAACATAAATTCTATTTTTATGCACAAGTAATCCATCTTCCTTAATCTCATACTCTTTAATTTTCTACTACATGTTTTCTTGTTGTAAACTTTATTTTACTTGTAGGTAATGTTGATCTGTAGCAACAACTTCTAAAATTATGCTCTTTAAATATGACTGATGCATACTAACAATTGTAGCATGCATGATATGTACTCTTATGTTGAGTGCATCAACAACTTTATTTTTTTTCCCTTGATATGCTTGATGTCAAAGTCATACTCACTTAAAAATTCCAGCCATCTTGTTTTCCTAGCATTCAAAGTTGGTTGTTAAAAAAGATATTTTAGACCACTATGTTCTGTCCTTAATTCAAATCTTTTTCCTATGAGTTAATGTCTCCACATATTCAATGCATGAACTATGGCAACAAGCTCCAAATCACGTGTGTCATAATTCCTCTCATGTTCTTTGAGTTTTATGGACTTGTAACCAATGGCATGTCCATTTTGAGTGAGGACTCCACCAAGTCCTTCTTTGCATGCATCTATACATACCACAAAATTTTCATTTGGGTCAGCAATCTTTAAAATAGGTGCACTAGTAAGTAATTCCTTTAACAAATTAAAATTCTTTTCACACTCTGTTGTCCATTCAAACTTGATTCCCTTCTTTTGTAAAGAAGTTATGGGATGAGAAATCTTCGAGAACCCCGCTATAAACCTCGTGTAGTATCCAACTAATCACATAAAAGATCTGATTTCTTAAATATTCTTAGGTGTTGTCCATCCTCTAATGGCTTCAATCTTTTATGGATCTATTGTATACCTTGTTCTGAAATAATATGACCCAAATAATGGATTTGTTCTTGGTAAAAAGAACACTTAGTAAGATTGGAATAAAGTTGATGTTCCGTCAGCACTTGTAACACCAACCTCAAGTGATGTTCATGCTCTTCCTCAAACTTAGAATAAATAAGTATGTCATCCAAGAACACAATGACAAACTTATCCAAATATTTTTTGAATATGTCATTCATTAAGCACATAAAGACAATTGGTGAATTGGTCAGTCCAAATGGCACCACTACAAACTCATAATGTCCATACCTGATTCTAAAGGATGTCTTATTGATGTCTTCTTCCTTGATTCTTACTTGGTGGTATCCAGATCTCAAGTCTATCTTTGAAAATATATTTGCTCCTCTTAGTTGATCAAAGAGGTCATCAATTATGGGGAGAGGATATTTGTTCTTCACAGTGGATTTATTCAATTGTCTAAAGTCTATACACAACCTCAATGTTCCATCCTTCTTTTTGACAAAGAGTATTGGTGCTCCCCAAGGTGAAACACTTGGACGTATGTACCCTTTCTTCAACAACTCTTCTAATTGTATTTGTAATTCTTTCAATTCAGGTGTACTCATTTTGTAAGGTGTTTTTGATACTGGGGAAGCTCTTGGTACTAAATCAATAGAGAAATGTATCTTCCTCTTTGGTGGAAATCCTGGTATTTCTTGGAATACATTTTCAAACTCTTGCAATACTGGAAAATATTCAAGGCTTCACCCTTTTGTCTTTTCTGACTCTTCCACACGAGTTGCATACAATTGACATCCTTTCCTGAAATATTTCTTCAATTTTAAGGCTGAAATATCCCTTATAGAAATGGGTCTTGGAAGTCCTTTCACAGTGCTTTGTTTTCCTTCTTCATCAAGACATGTAAAGGTCTTGTTATGACAATCTAGGACAACATGGTGTTGGTCCAACCAGTCCATTCCAATTAGGATGTCATAAGATCCTAATGGGATGATATTCATATCAACAACTGTATTTACTCCATTAATATTTATTGGACAAGTTCTCATAGCCTCATTGATCCTTCTTTTGGTTCCAGTGGCTAGCTGAACCAAACTTGACTTTCCTAGTTTACTTTTCTCCAAATGTAATCTATCCACTATTTTAGGATCAATGTAACAATGACTTGCTCCTGAATCAACTAAAATAGCAACAGGATGATTAATGATCTTACCTCCCACTTCGATCATATTGGATTGGTACTATGCTTGTCGGTCCTCTAAGGCTGCATATATATTTCCCATATCCTCTACTATTGTAGCCTCTTGGATGTTGTGAATGGTCTTCGCTTTATCTCCTCTGTGAGGGCAATCTTTGTATAGGTGATTTTCCTTGCACCCCCAAAATTGGATTGGTGGTCTTCCTCTTTTCCCCAAGGAATCCTCTTTCTTGGATTCATCCTTAGCAGACTCATCTTGTTGATTTTTATTAGGGTTGTTTCTATTGAAAGGAGGTTTGAACCCCTTCCTCATCTGATCATATTTCTCCTTCTTCTCATCCTTCCAATATTTCTGCATGGATTCTCTACCCTTGCCTTGCTCATACAGGTACTTAGCCTTCTTGATGGTCTCAGTCAATGTCCTGGGCTCATCATATTGAATCTTCTCTTTATAAAAGGATGACAGTCCACTTAAAAACCTATGTATCTTCACTTTTTCATCTTTGATAAATCCTACATACTTCAACAATCCCAAGAATCTCTTCTCATATTCTTTCATGGTCATGCTTCCCAACCTTCGCTCAAAGAAATCTTGCATCTTCTTGTCATAGAAGTGCTATGAAAGGTACTCCTTCTAAAAATATTTCTTGAACTGCTTCCAAGTGATCCTGCTCTCATAAATGTGATCAACTTGCTTCAGCTGATCCCACCACACAACAACTTTCCCATGTAAATGGTATGCGTAAATTCTTGCTTCTATGTTTGAGGAGTAGTTATGCAATTGAAAATACCTTTGGAGTCCAAGCAACCATGCCTAAACATCATCTTCCCTTTCCCTTTCACCATCAAAGGATGGTGGCTTAAACTTCCTCAACTCTCCTTCCAAACTATCCAATTCATGCCTTCTTCTTTGGTGCCCAACAGGAGACACTTTTGGACTGCTTATGGAGTCTTTAGATGCATTTCCTTGTCGAGTAAGGCAGTGAGTGATGTCAATGAGTTCCGCTGGCACTTCTTGAATGAGCATCTCTTTTGTAGTTACCTCTTCTTTCATGATATCTTTCTTCTTCCTCCTGCCTTAAGTCCGATCCATTCCTTGCTTGCTTATGCAACTAATTTAGGCTTTGCAGTACTTGAGCATTTATATGATTTTGTTCTCTAATCAATCTCTCATTGTTTGCTTTGTAACTCTGCACTTCTATTTTCAATCTTCTCATAGTCTCTATTAAGGTTTCTTGATCCCCTCTACTCTTGTGCCCATTTGATTTTGTCTTTGCATTACCAACATTGATATTTTGACCTTTGGATTCTTTATCATGATTGAAGGCTTCCTCTCTTTCCTCCATTTCTTGAATATTCATTCTTATCTTGAACTGAAATGGTTATACCCCCTAATTCTGCAAAATGTGCAAGCAACCATTTTGGTAGAATTATGCATATTATAATTTTTTTTCCAAACAATGCTACAATTCCTTTTTCTTCTCAATTCATGAAGAAATATATCATCATTCTCCAAATTATAACAATTCAATGTTATTCTCCTCTAAATCATCTTTCTAATGACTATTCCCATGCCACAATCTGATATCCAAGCTGAAAGTTATGGCTTTATGAAAAAGTCACTTTGACCCTTTTTGTGCAAACAAGATCTTGTAGCGGCAATGGAAAGGTTGTGTGCCAATCTTGTCAAATTATTCCACAACCCCTTTAAATTGGTACAAAATTTGAATTTTGAACAAGCGCTTCCTTCAATCCACTTTCCTTGTGACTGCGGCTCAAAACCACAAGCTTATCCACTCTGAGTGATGTTCCTTAACGCTTTTCTCTTTATTCTTCTACATAGGACCTCATTCGAAAATGTCCATGGGCTTGTTTACTTCTAGGCCCTTTGCACCTCTAATCAACCCTTTACCTTATAATGTGACCAACGCTGGAACCAGGTCCTCCGGACTTCGGTCTTCAGGCTATTCTCCCTTTTTTATCTTCCAACTCTCCTAGAATTTGACATGTTGAAGTGGTCATAATGTGTAGGCGACCGATGGCTGTCGGTTAACATTATCCCTTACTATGTCCTCCCACTTCTTGATAGAACGACCAGGAAGGATCCTATGTGATCTTGATCTACGGTTCTCGGGAATTTCAACACTTCGTGATTCGTTTTTTTTCTTCTTTACACCTTTTAGAACACCCGAAGTTTTACCAGCGGAAGTGGTCATAAAGTAATGTGGATTGCTTACTGTCCGATGACATCTCCCCCTTATGCTATCCTTCCACTCACTTAATCCAACGACTATGATTTAATCAAGTGTTGAGATGGACGATCCTTATTTATTTCGGGGCTTCGACACTCTGAGACTTCAGGATATTACAACTCTAAAGTCATTCAACTCCCCTTGAGTTATACATGCTGAAGTGCTTACACCATCCTTCCACTGCTTGATCTAACGGTTGAGAAAAATCCCAAAGGGATCTTAGATCAACGGTTCGCGTGATTTCGCTACTTCGACCTTCGACACTTTTGTTGGTAGAAGAAGCTGGAAATTCCCGGAGGCCATAATCCTGGAGATGACATGGCATGTTGATGTCACCTATGGTGATGTGGAACCATGGTATGTGTGCCACGTGTCACCCATAAATGGACATGTCGGGGTCCAAAAGGCACTGAATTCATGTGACACGTGTCCCCATATGGCACCCCTGCCACGTGGCATAAGACACGTCATCAACCAAACGAACGATCCACATTCCTCTACTCTAGATCTGACTACCTGCATGATTTCATGACTTCAGCTCTGCACTTCATGGCTTCGGTACTTCGTGGTTTCAACACTTCACAACTTTGCCTAGTCTCCAATAATCGTCGAAATGGCGAAGTTCCGGAGTCCTGAAACTTACGCTATCCTTCCACTCCTGAACTAACTGCTCACATCACTCTCGAATTCTTCCCTCGATCTAACAATTGGCGAGATTTCAAGGTTTCACGACTTTGGGATTTCATGCCTCTGCCTTGTCTCCAATAATCACCGAAGTGGTGAAGTTTTGGAGTCCCGAAACTTACACTATCCTTCCACTCATCATCTAACGAATCGCATCACTCCTGAATTCTTTCCTCGATCTAACGGTTGGTGGGATTTTGAGGTTTCACAACTTTGGGATTTCATGCCTTTGCCTTGTCTCCAATAATTGTCGAAGCGACGAAGTTCTAGAGTCTCAAAACTTTCTATCTCCTGCTTGGCTTTGATCAATGGCTGATGATCTATCAGTTTGATCTGATGGCTCTGGTTATACCCGAAATTTCTCAATTAGATATGATGATTCTTGCTTATCTGGCTCCTTATCTAATGGTCATGATTCCATGATCCTTTAGAAAGGATCTCTGTCTGTATTGTGCTCTGGCTTCTGCGCAATTTTTGCAATGTCATTTCTCCTAAGTTTTTCTTTCCTCCTGCACGTTCTTCTGCATACTTTTCGCCATGGTCGACGTCAATGACAACTAATTTTCCAACACATAATACCATGTCCAAAAATTTCGATCCATTCCAGTCTAGTGTTTCAACCTGAAGCTCTGATACTAATCTGTAACATACCCAACCACCCTCGAGCTTGACACGCTACCTCAAATACTCTGTTAGAAACTGATTTTGAATTCTGATACCATTTAAATTATTAAAGACGCATGGAAGAAACATGATAACAACACATGCAATAATAAAGATTCATGCTACAGTATAAAGAATGTTTAAACATTCCATGCACGAAAATAACTAGCAAGCATGCATATTATAAAATACACATCTCAGAGATATTAATTAATACACAACGAAAATAAATATACAACATAAAAACACATGATAGAGAGCACTTATATTTAATTAAACAAATCACCAACTGGTTGCAGACCAAGGATGTTCCACCCAACCATAGACTTTGTTGTTCCAAGTCTCAACAATAGGTCACCCCCGAGCCAAGGATATGAATCCACAAGGACGGTTCCAGGGTGTCACTCAGATTCCCAAACCAATCAACACTCAATCTCTCACAGGTTTCTCAACACACAACAATCCAAGGTACACCAACTCTCTTCTATCCAGCCTGCACAACCCAAGATAATGGACCCCCTTCTCTATCACGCAATCCCTCAGGCTTTCCACCTCCTTCCAGGGCTCCAATGCACATGGTCAAGAATCTCCATGCTGGGACTCTTAGGATTCACAGCTATGAGAAAAACTTAACACATGCCAATGCATCTCAAACATGCAGGCATTAATTCATGGCTATAATACACAAGCAGTCATTACAACCAACAAAACAATGGTTCCTCTCCAACAATTTGTTTTTCTTTCCCAATCCAAGATCGAAATGAATGAGGAAAGAGGAGTGGGTGAAAGAGTGAATGGAGATAGAGAACATAAAGAAAGGTGTGAACCCCCCAAGCAACCCAAATATGGGTTTAAATATTTACTTGAAAATCAAGAACCCCATGTCCTTTCCCCAAGAAGCACATGTAACCACTTCTCTCCATTAAAACAATGATGGGTAAACAAAATATGATAAAATGACTTATCCCCTTAAGCCCCCTCTCTCGTGGAATCATAGCCCCCTATAACTCTAGTTGTCCTTGTCTGTCTTGCAACCAACGATGTATTTCATTATTAATAATGATCATAACATTACATTTCCTAGGCACACTGGCCTCTTTTATTGTTTGGGCACCCGTGCCTTTCATCAAATAAACAAAAAACATTATTTCATATGGGGACTCAAAACTGGGGTATTACAATGCTTCAAAATTAGAGGTTCTAATTATCACTTGATTATCATATTGTACATAAATGATGAAATACCTAGCTACATAGTGATGAAATTGCATTTATATTATAGCAATTATTATTGTCATGCTTGCTTATTGTGTTAAATTCATGTTATTGTAAAGTTTATTATGTATTATCAAGAAGTAGGGCTTGGGCCATATATTCAAAGAAATAATCCACAAATACACATCATACTAAGAGAGTGCCACACCATTATGTCAACATCATTGAAGTATGCCTCATCCAGTTCATGGATCATTCATACTTTATCATGTGACAATAATGACATTAATAAATGTAGATTCGAGAGACAATTATGGTCCAAAGTACAAGTTCGTGCGATGTGGTGCCAGTAGGGAATGAGATGTAGGATGCTCATATGCACATTAGTGGGATGGATATTACAACTTGGACCAATTAGAAGGATCCATGTTTCAAGCTATCAAGGCCACATCATCCATAGTGATGTGACCAATGGCAACTTGAGGATTTCATGGCCAATCATGCACTTCCATGTGGCAGAGTGAAGTGAGAATGTCATGGACAAGCATATTGCTATTTGGCAAGGTTGATTAATCCATGCATGAAATGAAAACATCATTTTTGTGATGTGGCAACCTTCTAATATGTCACGTGGCCCTTTATTAATACCCCTTGTTACCCTTTTCCTTCTTTGTGAACATGAAGTGACATAAAATTTTTAATAATGTAGGGTCACATCTGTGGGAAGATCTTTGCACTTCATAAAACACAAACAATGCAACCCATTAGGGATTTCAGGCAAGAAGGAACTATTACATAGAATGAGTTTGGAGGTCGAGTTCGTGGAAAAAATTGTGCACCTATTAAAACTTAAAGTGCACAATTGATCCAGATTGTCGAACTTGAAACTATAATGTATTTTTATTGAATAATTCTTTGGGTCCATGGAGGAGTTTGTGTAACTTGGAGTGTAAAGGTCCTAGTATACGCCACATATACATTCAAATCCTTGAACCCAAAAGGGATTTTATGTACATTAATTAAAGAATACAATGGGTTTGTAAAATGACCTATGTGCACTTAAATCCTAAAGGATGAATGCCAAGGCACCAAGAGAAGAGCATGTGGACCAATAAGGTGTTTTTCCCCAACAATGTGGCCCACCAAATATAACCCTCCATAATAACAACACATTTTAAGCATGACTTTATTTAAATAAAACATTGGTTCTTATGTGATCTTCAAGTACCTTTTTTATGTTTGGACTCAAAATACTATAAATTTCAGTTGAATGGGGCATTGGGGTTGCATGAAAGTCTTTGCATTATGAAAAACATATGGATACAAATCCATACACATTTACAAACCTAAAATAATATGAATCCTGATTAAGTAATATACTAGGTTTGTAGGAAGAGTCATGCATCATAAACATAAACTTTAGAATCCCTCAACCTTCCTTGATCCAAAAGGTTTCTTGTGTAGTACTAATTAGATAGTTAAATCCTTGAGACTAAATTATGCATGTTTAAGAAACATCAGAAGATAAATATGCCCATATTCCAAACTTGAAAACACTATAAGGATACTTAATTTCAATGTTAGGGACGTAAAGGAACTTATGTAGAGAAAAATATGAAGTCTATTATCTACTCGAACTTGTGTATCCAAGATTGTTGTACACCACACTTCATTAAAGTTTAATGTCTAGCCCAATACTTAACCAAATTTTAAAAGAAACTTATAGACTATTCTAGTGCCCATGACAAGCTAGTGCCACATCAAACAGTAAGAGGTCTCCATGTGCCTCGATGACTTGGAACTTGTAAACATCACCACGATAATGTGGTAAGCTCCCTTTGACTAGGACCACTCCCTATGGTCATCGATGATGTCATCGAAGATCTTGCCGTGGTAGATGGACTCACATGGGGAAACTTCTGATTACTCTTAGCTCTCTCTTGTTACAAGTTTTCATTATGTTATACAAATGCACATGACACTATCCTGTAGGTATGGACAAATCCATAGCGTTATGCATTACTTAACAAAGTCTTCCAAATGTACCTCAAAAACCACATGCTCGAACTATTTTATATGATTTAGTTTTAATTCTTTGTCAAGTATGTTGAGATAATTATGTATTAGGAAAACATAAGGGAATGATTCCATCTGAGGACCTAGACCAATATTTTTTATAAAATGGGATTAAGGAATGCATTGGGTTTGGGGAAGAAGTTACACAAGTGAAGAACACAAAGGACCCTAAATTGCTAGGGTCAACTAACTCAAATTCTTGTCATTGGATTTGTGGGAGGACTTATAATGATTATGGAAGGAAAAGTGGATCCAACGTAACCTTTCAAATCTTTTTTAGCATGCACCTTAACCATGACCATTGAACTTAAGAGGAACGCATACTCTTTGTGTTCAACCATCATATTGTGATGTGGAATGCCCAAAATGACACAAACTCCTCCTTTCCCTCTATAACTTATCCAACTCTCGATTCCTTTCCCTTGTTTTGAGGGTATGTTAGTATCTTAAATACAACGTATGATAATATGCCTTTACTTTATCAACTCTTAAAGACATGGTCTAATCAATGCTATCTTGTTGCAAAATTTGTGGTTTATGTGTGATCATCATTGTTGCAAGGGTCATGCCCTTTATTTATTCTTCCCAAGGTGTAACAACCCAACTCGACATAAACAGGTTGGGTGGGTTGTCACTTGATAAATTTCCCTTTCTTAACTTAGAAAAATAAAACTAACATGCAACATTCTTATTTTTATGGTGCTTTTAAACAAAACAAAAAAAACTTGATTAGCCGAGGAAAAACAACTAAATAATCTCACCACTTATTTGTATCCAAACTTGCCTTGAGTAAGTCCAATGAATTGGTGCAAACTAGTGTTCCAGTCCAATGACAACCACATGGGAATGACATCATGAGGATGTTTTCCCTTTCAAACAATGCAAACACCAAGCACATGGGATGTCCCCCTTGTGCAGGGCCCTATCTTAATGCGAATACTTAGTGGCTCACACACCAAAATCTAAACTCAATAAGAGACTTTGCATAAGAAATGGTAGTTACTATATTGTCTCCGAATGTTCACAGACCACTATGTGGTGATAGGTCTCTAGCACATGCAACACCTCATCATTGGGGTTCAGTGTGCAATAAATCAACCCACTTTGGCTCTGGTACCCCAACACCTCCGGCAGTGGAGTTCTTCAAAAATAATTCAAGATAGTAGGTTTAGTACCTCCCATAAGCTCTGATACACCCAAACCCTATCTTATCCACTCAGACAAAGTTGTGTGCAATCTTCAACTACTCTAATAACTTCATGGACCAATGACCCCCCAAAAGAACCCCCTTCCCCATAACACAACTAGAGTATATAACACAGAAAACCCAAAAAAGCCTAAAAGTACTTTCTTTTCCCTATAATAACCAAAATAAGTGACTTTCTTTCCTTTCACACTAGTAATCATAAACATCAATTTACTTTCCTTTCACACTAATACTGAAAAACAACAATTTACTTTCATTAATACCCATAAACAACACTTTCGTTTCTCACTAAAACCCAAAAGCATCAATTTACTTTCCTTAAAAACATGAAACAACATTTTCCTTTCTTAGGACCCCAACCTAAACCAACGAATTTTCATAATAATGATCATCTCCCACAAAAGGTAATTAGAGACCATAAATAGATTCCATCCGAACTTTAGGTTAGGTTGCTTCTTCACTGGTCTTAAGACTTCTAGGATAGGTTATTCTCATTGGGTTGTAGTCCTTCCTAGAGTATGATTCCACAATGATATTAATTTTCATTCCTGCTATTCGAACCTCTAACCTAGGTTAGCATGGGTCATGATATCAAGATTTTTGCAATGTGATGTTTTTTTAATAATAATGTAAGTGCCATAAATTCCATATGCATGATAAGACAAAAGCAATACATCTTTCATTTCCATACGCATTACATATCCACATTTACAACTTAATGATAAAAGTGATGATAACATAGTCATTTACAACAATATTCTCTTTATGAATTCAACATATCACTTGTATGGATGAATGGAACTAGAGTGAGGAGGATGGCAAACTTTCCTCCCAACCACTCAAACTAAACCAATAGATGAAATCTTTAATTTATATTGAAACATATAAATATAAATATAAAATAATAATAATTATATTTACTTATAATTCTTACCTCTACCCTATTATATATATAATAACTGTTAAATGTAAAAGAGAGGTTGGAAGTAGTAGAAGCTAAAGAGATGGAAAGAGATTGTATAATCCATATAATAACAGTGGAAAACCAGGCTTTAGCAGAAAGCAACAAAGTTCTGAAGGAGCAAGTGTCATTGCTACAAGAAGCTCTCCGAATAGGAAAAACATAATGGCAACGCATGAAAGAGGAAGTGCAAAACATGAAGAAATTTGCAGTGGAGAATACATAGGTGATGAATGTGAAACCATCCCAAGATAAGGGGAAAGTAGTTGCCCAAATAGACAACAATGAAGAGACATCAAGAGAAGAGAGGAAAGGAGATTCCGCAAAACTCTCCAAAACCTGGGCTCAAGTTATTAGCAATTCTGCTAAGAGGGAAGGAGAAACAAACATTCAGGTTGACAACATGCAAGATAGAGAAAGCAAGGAAAGACATGATAGAGCA
>ML787242.1:323874-344916 GCA_009831015.1 Picea engelmannii
TCAATCCAATAGCCTCTTTCCCTTATACATATAACTGTGGCATAAGTTTGTAAAATCAATGTGGCATAATTTGCAGCATTCAGCAGCCTTGTTCTCCAACTTCCTTCTAGAGTCTGAGTAGGTTGCATTGAAATGCTGATATCTCTTCTTCTATCGATACATACACAGTTGTCTTGCAGGATGTTGGGAGACCTGTCTATAACAATATCACATTGAACAATACAACAAGACATGGCTATGGTAATATAGGTCATGCACAGACTCTTATACATAGGTGTAGCATAAAGATGTATATATTTACTTGATTCTATAAATATATTGGCAGTGCTTTTATTTTCTAAGAAAGGCTACCAGAATCCAAATTCAAAACCACCAACATAAAACTCCTGATGCCTCCTTTAGTTTTTCCTCCCGTGACACAGATTTTTTCCATCCTCAAACCCCCGTTTATCCTAACAAATCCAAAATCTTCCCATGGCCAGAAGCTATTGCTGCCAACTCGATTAGATCGAGATAAATTTGTCGATCCCACCAACCCTCCATCACCCAAGTGAGAAATTCTCCCAACCCAACATTATATGAAATCTACGAAGCCCCTCTTCATGGTCCTCTGTCTTTCATACACAGAAGCAAATGGGTTGAACTCATCCCACTTCGAACTTGACCAGCAGCTTCGCCAATTTAGTGCTTTATTTCCCCAACTAGACCAATTGCTCTATCGCTGCGGATTCTTTCAGCTGTTACTAGTGACTTGTATTATCCCAGACTCCAGTGTGGAGCTTGATCATATTCTACCATATGGAACTCTCTAAGAAATTACATTCCCTCATTTATTTTGCAAGAAAAAACACATTGGACACCCTCTATAGAGCAATATGGTTCAGAGAAAATATGCATACATATATATACATACGTACCTCCAGTTAATGGGGTTAAGGTGGATGGAATCAGAGATGGCAGCGATGTTCCGAGCTAGATCCTCAGTCTCGCTACAGTAGAACAGATGCACTTCCTTCTTATTAACAATCTCACTGTTATTGATATTGTTCTCCATTGACGTGGCCTTGGCCTATGCCGCTTTTATGCTTCGACCTTTACCCTTCTCTCTTGTTAGCTATATAAGAGCAAATGGCCGCGTTTACCCTCTCCCTCTGCGGTATTAATAATATGTCGACAATAAACCACTGTATGCTTCGACCTTTACCACTCTCTTGCTCTATATATAGCAAATGGCCGCGTACTCTCTCCCTCTGCCGTATTAATAATATGTCAAGTAGTCGACGCTTAACCACTGTATATATAACTCTAAAAAGGAATAATCTTTCCACTAACGTACGGTTTGTGAGAAGGAATTCGCTTCCTGTTTAATAGTAATGGTGACAGAACTTCCCAGAGACAAGGACGGACCTACCCACGCAGAGGGAACAAATAGCTCTCATTGTCTTATCCCCGCCTCCACCTATCCTTATCAGGAAAGGGCGGCTGCGGCAGGCCCTTCATTGGCTAATTATTCGCTAATCATTGGCTGTTCCAAAAGGACCAAATCATGAAAGGGTAGTTTGTAACTATGGGTCATACAATATTTATGGTTTCCTTCATGGTTCTACTCACTCTAGGTCATGCATAAATATTTATGGTTTCAATATCTACTTCATGGCATTAATAATTAGTAAATGGTTTGAGGATTACATATGTGTGATTATTTATCATATAGAAAGAAAGAAAGAAAGTATTTTTAGTGTCCATGAGGTTAAAAATAGTTTATGGGATAGATTGTTTTTCCATCTAGCTTTGTATTCGGCCTTTTTCCTGTGTTTTACAATAACCGCTCCCAGCTTCTCGACAAACTCTTCACTGAATAGATTATCCCAAGAACTAGCTGCCAGAATACTTGCATAATTTTCCTTGTTGTCTTTGAGGGCCTCACATTCTAAAATGAAATGTTTTTCTGTTTCCACTTTTCCGGAAGAGCACAAAATACATACTCTTTCCTCCCACATTTATTTTGGCCTTTTCCAGCGCCCTGTTTCACAATGGAGTTGATGAGAATTAGTCCTTAATTGAGCAATAAGAATTTTAGATTTCCAAGAAATATTGGCCCCTATGTACGTCTTTTGCTGATGGTTATGAGTGGGGTTAAACTCTTCAATGTAGTACTTATTTCTCCCTAGCTCTTTCTCCCAAGTACGTTTGTGGAACTTATCCATAACAAAAGTTTTTATCTCCTTATTGTTTGTAGGACACATGCTCAAGCAAATGTCCCATTTACAAAACCATTTGTCATTTTGCCGCATCCAAGTCTTCTTTCTTTTGCACAATCTGTCACTAAACACAACCTTAGGCCATCTACCCTCTTCCATTTGCTCAATTTTTTTCAAATACCTTATGACTCACACCATAGCAATTGCTTCAATAGGAGCAGCCCCTGTTTCACTTAACAGGATAGCATAAGGAACTATACTTTTAATTTTGAATTTGTTTGTAATCAAACGCTTCTGAATTTTCTCAATTTGTTTCCACTGCATCTTGGTTGTGTTGTTGGCCCATAGTTCATAACCGTAGAGAATCACCGGAATCACTAAAAGCCCAAAAAGAGTTAGAGTGGTTTTCCAATCCCAGAGCTCTGCCTCTCTACACTTGTTTTGAAAAGCATAAAATGCTTTCCAACCCCCTAAAGTTCTTTTCTTTCTACAACCATCCCAACTTAAATTTCTATTGAAGTCAATTCCGAGGTATTTGTAGTCTGCAACTTCTTCTAGAATGTTGCCTTCAAAGTAGAACTTATGTTGGTTATGCTTTCTTTTATTAGAGAAAACCACTACTTTTGTTTTACTAATATTGACGTGCATCCCCACCCTTCTACAAAAATGTTCAAGGGAACATAAGTGCTCTTGCAAACCAAGAACCAGTTTAGCAATCAATATAAGGTCATCTGCGTACAAAAGAAGCCTTATAACAAACTTGCCCAAATGGATACCGTCACCCCCTTGCGAATTTAGCCACTCTTCAAGCTTGTCAAGATATAACCCAAAAAGGGTAGGAGACAATGGACAACCTTGCTTGACCCTGATATCGCTTCTAAAACTTTCAGAAATGCCTGTTGAAGTTCTAATTTTGACTTTCACCTCTTCATACAGCCTATGCACAGCTGCTCTCAAATGCCCAAGAACCGCAAGTTCCTCCATTCTACCCCAAAACTTATCCCTAGGAACCATGTCAAAGGCTTTTCTGAAATCAACAAAGCAACAAAAAACTTCTTCCTTTTTTTCCCAAACTTTTTCAATGATGTGCCTTAAAGTTATGCAATGATCATCTGTGGAATGTTTAGGTCTAAAACCTGCTTTCCCTTTAGCACGTTTATCTCTTTCTTCTGCCCACTTGTTGATTTTCTTTTCTAACATGCTTCCAAATAACTTTGCAAACAAGGGGTTTATCATTATGGTTCTACAATTGGAGGGATTATTGACCTCACCACTCTTAAAAAGAGGTATTGCCATACTAGTTGTACAATCTGTGGGGAACCCTTGTTGTATGATGTTGTTGAAAATTTTTGTGATGTGAGGTGGAAGAATTTTTAAGCCCCACTTTAGATACTCTGCTTGGAGTTCATCTAAGTCTTTTGTTTTTCCAATGCCCAACCTCTTGATACCCATCTCTACCTCTTGCATCGTGAAGAGTTTTGTGTCTGTGTTGACCAAGGGAGGAGGGTCAACCTTGGGATCCTGCTTATAAAGTCGTCTTGCATAGTCGAACCATTTAGAAGTTGTAATGTTGTTTTCAGTTTGCACCTTTTTCAGTTGGAGCTCCTTCCAGAATAGTTTGGGGTTACTTTTCCCAAGGAATATTAGTTCTTCTCTCCTCGAAACCATGAAATCAGCCTTTTTCTTTCTTACTATTTTCTTGTAAGCTTTGAGCTTTATGTTATCCTTGTCTAATTCCTTCCACCTTCTCCTTGCCTTTTTGCATTCCTCGTCAAACCAATCATTAACCGGAAAACAATTTGTTTCAGACTTCTTAATTTTTGCTCTTTTGCACTTAGCAAGTGCGCTTTGAATTAAATGTGTTAATCTGTGACTATGAAGGCCATGAAATGAGATTTCCTCCTTCTCGAAGAGCCTCTCTAACGTTTTTTTGAAGGTATTACAATTCTCTAGAGTCAAAAGAATTATGCCATTTGGGGGATTTTGTTGAACACACTGAGTTTGTGACCCTGATTGCTTCTTTCCGGTCCAAGAGAAGCTTAAATAAATTGGCTTGTGATATGATTTTAAGTCCCAAATTTGATCTCCAATTAGCACTTCCTCCATTTTCCCACACAAACTATGCAAGCAAATTGCATAATCTACTACACTTGCTCCATTGTAAGTATTGCAAGTGAAATTACCGGACTTTTCCCATCTAGTCAAACCATTAAAAATGACTAAATCGAAAGCCCCACATAGCATAAGCAATTGTTCTCCAAAGAGATTGCAGCCTTTATCCTCTGAAATTCATTCCCACTGATGATTACTCTCTTCTATAAGCCAGATAGGGTCACCGTCTTCTTTGCAACAAAGAATGCTAGCTTGTTCACCTGCAGTTATAGCATTGAAATCCCCCACTATAAGGACTTCACCTAGCTGAGAATATATTGCAATATCTGTTTTTAGGGCTGCAAAGGGATCTTTGTGGTCAAGCCCTCTACTTTTGTAGATTTTTGAAACTTGTAGCGCAAAATAGCATGCTGCCATTCTGATGTGATTTCCATTTTCTGATATTTTAAGCCAGACAAATTGCTTATTTGGGTCTTCTTTTTCTAGTTGAATGAAATGACCTTCTTTTTCTCTTACAAATACCATGATACCCCTGTGCCCTTTGCCATTCCCTGTAGACTTGTTCCACACTACTATCTTCCAATACCCTTCAAACAAAGGTGTCTTGCACCCTTCATGCTCATGTGTTTCTATGAGGCAAATTATGCCTCTATCTTCCGCAATAGGCCCTAACCCAAGTCCTCGTCTCAATGGGTAACCCCTGTAGTTCCAACAAACTAATCTTAAGGAAACCTGGGTACGACTTGATTGCTATTTTTTTTGACATGCAAGACTCACAGTTGAGTCTTTGTCCTTGCTTGCCCATACTGACCTTGCTTCCTCATTTCTTGCTGAAGAGTTTGCTGCCTCTTCTTTGTTATTGTTTTGCTGCCTTGTTTTGGAAGGAGGTCCAAATTGCGCTATCACAGCTTTACCTTTATAAATCCATGCTCTTTTCCCCTCATCTCTTGCTACCCTAACTTTTGTCATTTCGTCCCTCCTTTCCTCTTGTTGTCTTACAGTTTAGTCTTCTTCTAGAAAAAACCGAGAACCCCTCAAGAACTGCTTCCTGCTTAGAATGATATCTTTATCACGCAAGTTGGGCATGATGACTTTTATGGGCCTAGCTCTCTCACCGTTAGGCTTACCTACTCTCCATGCTTGACATATTTGCCCTTGCCATTGGAGCTTGTCTTTCAAAAAGTCTCTTGCAAGGTCAAGAGTACAATCATTCTTCCCATAATATTTCACCCCCTTAATAATTATGCTTGTTGCTCTATCATGTCTTTCCTTGCTTTCTCTATCTTGCATGTTGTCAACCTGAATGTTTGTTTCTCCTTCCCTCTTAGCAGAATTGCTAATAACTTGAGCCCAGGTTTTGGAGAGTTTTGCGGAATCTCCTTTCCTCTCTTCTCTTGATGTCTCTTCATTGTTGTCTATTTGGGCAACTACTTTCCCCTTATCTTGGGATGGTTTCACATTCATCACCTATGTATTCTCCACTGCAAATTTCTTCATGTTTTGCACTTCCTCTTTCATGCGTTGCCATTATGTTTTTCCTATTCGGAGAGCTTCTTGTAGCAATGACACTTGCTCCTTCAGAACTTTGTTGCTTTCTGCTAAAGCCTGGTTTTCCACTGTTATTATATGGATTATACAATCTCTTTCCATCTCTTTAGCTTCTACTACTTCCAACCTCTCTTTTACATTTAACAGTTATTATATATATAATAGGGTAGAGGTAAGAATTATAAGTAAATATAATTATTATTATTTTATATTTATATTTATATGTTTCAATATAAATTAAAGATTTCATCTATTGGTTTAGTTTGAGTGGTTGGGAGGAAAGTTTGCCATCCTCCTCACTCTAGTTCCATTCATCCATACAAGTGATATGTTGAATTCATAAAGAGAATATTGTTGTAAATGACTATGTTATCATCACTTTTATCATTAAGTTGTAAATGTGGATATGTAATGCGTATGGAAATGAAAGATGTATTGCTTTTGTCTTATCATGCATATGGAATTTATGGCACTTACATTATTATTAAAAAAACATCACATTGCAAAAATCTTGATATCATGACCCATGCTAACCTAGGTTAGAGGTTCGAATAGCAGGAATGAAAATTAATATCATTGTGGAATCATACTCTAGGAAGGACTACAACCCAATGAGAATAACCTATCCTAGAAGTCTTAAGACCAGTGAAGAAGCAACCTAACCTAAAGTTCGGATGGAATCTATTTATGGTCTCTAATTACCTTTTGTGGGAGATGATCATTATTATGAAAATTCGTTGGTTTAGGTTGGGGTCCTAAGAAAGGAAAATGTTGTTTCATGTTTTTAAGGAAAGTAAATTGATGCTTTTGGGTTTTAGTGAGAAACGAAAGTGTTGTTTATGGGTATTAATGAAAGTAAATTGTTGTTTTTCAGTATTAGTGTGAAAGGAAAGTAAATTGATGTTTATGATTACTAGTGTGAAAGGAAAGAAAGTCACTTATTTTGGTTATTATAGGGAAAAGAAAGTACTTTTAGGCTTTTTTGGGTTTTCTGTGTTATATACTCTAGTTGTGTTATGGGGAAGGGGGTTCTTTTGGGGGGTCATTGGTCCATGAAGTTATTAGAGTAGTTGAAGATTGCACACAACTTTGTCTGAGTGGATAAGATAGGGTTTGGGTGTATCAGAGCTTATGGGAGGTACTAAACCTACTATCTTGAATTATTTTTGAAGAACTCCACTGCCGGAGGTGTTGGGGTACCAGAGCCAAAGTGGGTTGATTTATTGCACACTGAACCCCAATGATGAGGTGTTGCATGTGCTAGAGACCTATCACCACATAGTGGTCTGTGAACATTCGGAGACAATATAGTAACTACCATTTCTTATGCAAAGTCTCTTATTGAGTTTAGATTTTGGTGTGTGAGCCACTAAGTATTCGCATTAAGATAGGGCCCTGCACAAGGGGGACATCCCATGTGCTTGGTGTTTGCATTGTTTGAAAGGGAAAACATCCTCATGATGTCATTCCCATGTGGTTGTCATTGGACTGGAACACTAGTTTGCACCAATTCATTGGACTTACTCAAGGCAAGTTTGGATACAAATAAGTGGTGAGATTATTTAGTTGTTTTTCCTCGGCTAATCAAGTTTTTTTTGTTTTGTTTAAAAGCACCATAAAAATAAGAATGTTGCATGTTAGTTTTATTTTTCTAAGTTAAGAAAGGGAAATTTATCAAGTGACAACCCACCCAACCTGTTTATGTCGAGTTGGGTTGTTACACCTTGGGAAGAATAAATAAAGGGCATGACCCTTGCAACAATGATGATCACACATAAACCACAAATTTTGCAACAAGATAGCATTGATTAGACCATGTCTTTAAGAGTTGATAAAGTAAAGGCATATTATCATACGTTGTATTTAAGATACTAACATACCCTCAAAACAAGGGAAAGGAATCGAGAGTTGGATAAGTTATAGAGGGAAAGGAGGAGTTTGTGTCATTTTGGGCATTCCACATCACAATATGATGGTTGAACACAAAGAGTATGCGTTCCTCTTAAGTTCAATGGTCATGGTTAAGGTGCATGCTAAAAAAGATTTGAAAGGTTACGTTGGATCCACTTTTCCTTCCATAATCATTATAAGTCCTCCCACAAATCCAATGACAAGAATTTGAGTTAGTTGACCCTAGCAATTTAGGGTCCTTTGTGTTCTTCACTTGTGTAACTTCTTCCCCAAACCCAATGCATTCCTTAATCCCATTTTATAAAAAATATTGGTCTAGGTCCTCAGATGGAATCATTCCCTTATGTTTTCCTAATACATAATTATCTCAACATACTTGACAAAGAATTAAAACTAAATCATATAAAATAGTTCGAGCATGTGGTTTTTGAGGTACATTTGGAAGACTTTGTTAAGTAATGCATAACGCTATGGATTTGTCCATACCTACAGGATAGTGTCATGTGCATTTGTATAACATAATGAAAACTTGTAACAAGAGAGAGCTAAGAGTAATCAGAAGTTTCCCCATGTGAGTCCATCTACCACGGCAAGATCTTCGATGACATCATCGATGACCATAGGGAGTGGTCCTAGTCAAAGGGAGCTTACCACATTATCGTGGTGATGTTTACAAGTTCCAAGTCATCGAGGCACATGGAGACCTCTTACTGTTTGATGTGGCACTAGCTTGTCATGGGCACTAGAATAGTCTATAAGTTTCTTTTAAAATTTGGTTAAGTATTGGGCTAGACATTAAACTTTAATGAAGTGTGGTGTACAACAATCTTGGATACACAAGTTCGAGTAGATAATAGACTTCATATTTTTCTCTACATAAGTTCCTTTACGTCCCTAACATTGAAATTAAGTATCCTTATAGTGTTTTCAAGTTTGGAATATGGGCATATTTATCTTCTGATGTTTCTTAAACATGCATAATTTAGTCTCAAGGATTTAACTATCTAATTAGTACTACACAAGAAACCTTTTGGATCAAGGAAGGTTGAGGGATTCTAAAGTTTATGTTTATGATGCATGACTCTTCCTACAAACCTAGTATATTACTTAATCAGGATTCATATTATTTTAGGTTTGTAAATGTGTATGGATTTGTATCCATATGTTTTTCATAATGCAAAGACTTTCATGCAACCCCAATGCCCCATTCAACTGAAATTTATAGTATTTTGAGTCCAAACATAAAAAAGGTACTTGAAGATCACATAAGAACCAATGTTTTATTTAAATAAAGTCATGCTTAAAATGTGTTGTTATTATGGAGGGTTATATTTGGTGGGCCACATTGTTGGGGAAAAACACCTTATTGGTCCACATGCTCTTCTCTTGGTGCCTTGGCATTCATCCTTTAGGATTTAAGTGCACATAGGTCATTTTACAAACCCATTGTATTCTTTAATTAATGTACATAAAATCCCTTTTGGGTTCAAGGATTTGAATGTATATGTGGCGTATACTAGGACCTTTACACTCCAAGTTACACAAACTCCTCCATGGACCCAAAGAATTATTCAATAAAAATACATTATAGTTTCAAGTTCGACAATCTGGATCAATTGTGCACTTTAAGTTTTAATAGGTGCACAATTTTTTCCACGAACTCGACCTCCAAACTCATTCTATGTAATAGTTCCTTCTTGCCTGAAATCCCTAATGGGTTGCATTGTTTGTGTTTTATGAAGTGCAAAGATCTTCCCACAGATGTGACCCTACATTATTAAAAATTTTATGTCACTTCATGTTCACAAAGAAGGAAAAGGGTAACAAGGGGTATTAATAAAGGGCCACGTGACATATTAGAAGGTTGCCACATCACAAAAATGATGTTTTCATTTCATGCATGGATTAATCAACCTTGCCAAATAGCAATATGCTTGTCCATGACATTCTCACTTCACTCTGCCACATGGAAGTGCATGATTGGCCATGAAATCCTCAAGTTGCCATTGGTCACATCACTATGGATGATGTGGCCTTGATAGCTTGAAACATGGATCCTTCTAATTGGTCCAAGTTGTAATATCCATCCCACTAATGTGCATATGAGCATCCTACATCTCATTCCCTACTGGCACCACATCAGACAAACTTGTACTTTGGACCATAATTATCTTTCGAATCTACATTTATTAATGTCATTATTGTCACATGATAAAGTATGAATGATCCATGAACTGGATGAGGCATACTTCAATGATGTTGACATAATGGTGTGGCACTCTCTTAGTATGATGTGTATTTGTGGATTATTTCCTTGAATATATGGCCCAAGCCCTACTTCTTGATAATACATAGTAAAATTTACAATAACATGAATTTAACACAATAAGCAAGCAGGACAATAATAATTTCTATAATATAAATGGAATTTCATCACTATGTAGCTAGGTATTTCATCATTTATGTACAATATGATAATCAAGTCATAATTAGAACCTCTAATTTTGAAGCATTGTAATACCTCGGTTTTGAGTCCCCATATGAAATAATGTTTTTTGTTTATTTGATGAAAGGCACGGGTGCCCAAACAATAAAAGAGACCAGCGTGCCTAGGAAATGTAATGTTATGATCATTATTAATAATGAAATACATTGTTGGTTGCAAGATAGACAAGGACAACTAGAGTTATAGGGGGCTATGATTCCACGAGAGAGGGGGCTTAAGGGGATAAGTCATTTTATCATATTTTGTTTACACGTCATTGTTTTAATGGAGAGAAGTGGTTACATGTGCTTCTTGGGGAAAGAACATGGGGTTCTTGATTTTCAAGTAAATATTTAAACCCATATTTGGGTTACTTGGGGGGTTCACACCTTTCTTTATGTTCTCTATCTCCATTCACTCTTTCACCCACTCCTCTTTCCTCATTCATTTCGATCTTGGATTGGGAAAGAAAAACAAATTGTTGGAGAGGAACCATTGTTTTTTTGGCTGTAATGACTGCTTGTGTATTATAGCCATGAATTAATCCCTGCATGTTTGAGATGCATTGGCATGTGTTAAGTTTTTCTCACAGCTGTGAATCCTAAGAGTCCCAACATGGAGATTCTTCACCATGTGCATTGGAGCCCTGGATGGAAGGAGGTGGACAACCTGAGGGATTGCATGGCAGAGAAGGGGGTCCATTCTCTTGGGTTGTGCAGGCTAGATAGAAGAGATTTGGTGTACCTTGGATTGTTGTGTGTTGAGAAACCTGTGAGAGCTTGAGTGTTGATTAGTTTGGGAAGCTGAGTGACACCCTAAAACCATCCTTATGCATTCATAGTGTTGGCTCAGAGGTGACTTGTTGTTGAGACTTGGAACAACAAAGTCTATGGTTGGGTGGAACGTCCTTGGTCTGCAGCCAGTTAATGATTCGTTTCATTAAAGATAAGTGCTCTCCGTCATGTGTTTTTATGTTGTATATTTATTTTTGTTGTGTATTAATTAATATCTCTGAGATGTGTATTTTATAATATGCATGCTTTGTTGGTTATTGTTGTGCATGGCATGTTTAAACATTATTTATTTGTAGCATGAATCTTTATTATTGCATGTGTTGTTATCGTGTTTCTTCCATGCATATTTAATAATTTAAATGGTATCATAATTCGAAATTAGTTTCTAACAGAGTATTTGAGGTAGCGTGTCGGGCTCGGGGGTGGTTGGGTATGTTACAGATTAGTATCAGAGCTTCAGGTTGAAACACTGGACTGGTATGGGTCAGAATTTTTGGAAAATTAGTGTTGGAAAATTAGTTGTCATTGACGTCGACCATGGTGAAAAGTATGCAGAAGAAAATGCAGGAGGAAAGAAAATCTCAGGAGAAATAACATTGCAAAAATCGCGCAGAAGCCAGAGTGCAATGCAGATAGAGATCCTTTCTAAAGGATCATGGAATCATGACCGTTAGATCAGGAGCTAGATAAACAAGAGTCGTCGAATCTAATTGAGAAATTTCAGGTATAACCAGAGCCATCAGATCAAACTGATAGATCATCAGCCATTGATTAAAGCCAAGCAGGAGATAGAAAGTTTCGAGACTCTGGAACTTCGTCGCTTCAACGATTATTGGAGACAAGGAAAAGGCATGAAATCCCAAAGTCGTGAAACCTCAAAATCCGGCCAACCATTAGATCGAGGGAAGAATTCAGGAGTGATGTGATTCGTTAGATGATGAGTGGAAGGATAGTGTAAGTTTCGGGACTCCATAACTTCACCACTTCGGTGATTATTGGAGATAAGGCAGAGGCATGAAATCCCGAAGTCGTGAAACCTTGAAATCTCGCCAACTGTTTGATTGAGGGAAGAATTCGAGAGTGATGCAAGCAGTTAGTTGAGGAGTGGAAGGATAGCGTAAGTTTCAGGACTCCGGAACTTCGCCACTTCGGCGATTATTGGAGAATAGGAAAAGTTGTGAAGTGTTGAAACCACGAAGTACCGAAGCCATGAAGTGTAGAGCCGAAGTCACGGAATCATGCAGGTCGTCAGATTTGGAGCAGAAGAACGTGGACCATTCATTTGGTTGTTGACGTGTCTTATGCCACGTGGCAGGGGTGCCATATGGGGACACGTGTCACATGAATTCAGTGCCTTCTGGACCCCGACATGTCCATTTCTGGGTGACACGTGGCACACATACCATGGGTCCACATCACCATAGGTGACATCAACATGCCATGTCATCTCCAGGATTATGGCCTCCGGGAATTTCCAGCTTCTTCTACCAACAAAAGTGTCAAAGGTCAAAGTAGCGAAATCACGCGAACCGTTGATCTAAGATCCCTTTGGGACTTTTTTCAACCGTTAGATCAAGTAGTGGAAGGATGGCATAAGCACTTCGGCAGGTATAACTCAAGGGGAGTTGAATGACTTTAGAGTTGTAATATCCTGAAGTCTCAGAGTGTCGAAGCCCCAAAATAAATAAGGATCATCCATCTCAACACTTGATTAAATCATAGTCGTTGGATTAAGTGAGTGGAAGGATAGCGTAAGGGGGAGATGTCATCAGACAATAAGCAGTCCACATTACTTTATGACCACTTCGGCTGGTAAAAATTCAGGTGTTCTAAAAGGTGTAAAGAAGAAAAACAACGAATCACGAAGTGTTGAAATTCCCGAGAACCGTAGATCAAGATCATGTAGGATCCTTCTTGGTCGTTCGATCAAGAAGTGGGAGGTAGTAAGGGAGAATGTTAACCAGAAGCCACCAGTCGCCTACACATTATGACCACTTCAACATGTCAAATTCCAGGAGAGTTGGAAGATAAAAAAGGGAGAATAGCCCGAAGACTGAAGTCCAGAGGACTTGGTTCCAACGTCGGTCACATTATAAGGTAAAGGGTTGATTAGAGGCGTGAAGGGCCTAGAAGTAAACAAGCCAATGGACATTTTCGAATGAGGACCTATGTAGAAGAATAAAGAGAAAAGCATTAAGGAACATCACTCATAGTGGATAAGCTCGTGGTTTTGAGCCGCGGTCACAAGGAAAGTGGATTGAAGGAAGCGCTTGTTCAAAATTCAAATTTTGTACCAGTTTAAAGGGGTTGTGGAATAATTTGACAAGATTGGCACACAACCTTTCCATTGCCGCTACAAGATCTTGTTTGCACAAAAAGGGTCAAAGTGACTTTTTCAAAAAGCCGTAACTTTCAGCTTAGATATCGGATTGGGGCATGGATATAGTCATTAGAAAGATGATTTAGAGGAGAATAACATTGAATTGTTATAATTTGGAGAATGATGATATATTTCTTCATGAATTGAGAAGAAAAATAAATTGTAGCATTGTTTGGAAAAAAAATTATAATATGCATAATTCTAACAAAATGGTTGCTTGCACATTTTGTAGAATTAGGGGGTATAACCATTTCAGTTCAAGATAAGAATGAATATTCAAGAAATGGAGGAAAGAGAGGAAGCCTTCAATCATGATAAAGAATCCAAAGGTCAAAATATCAGTGTTGGTAATGCAAAGACAAAATCAAATGGGCACAAGAGCAGAGGGGATCAAGAAACCTTAATAGAGACTATGAGAAGATTGAAAATAGAAGTGTAGAGTTACAAAGAAAACAATGAGAGATTGATGAGAGAAAAAAATCATATAAATGCTCAAGTACTGCAAAGCCTAAATCAGTTGCATAAGCAAGCAAGGAATGGATCAGACTTAAGGCAGGAGGAAGAAGAAAGATATCATGAAAGAAGAGGTAACTACAGAAGAGATGCTCATTCAAAAAGTGCTAGCGGAACTCATTGACATCACTCACCGCCTTACTCGGCAAGGAAATGCATCTGAAGACTCCATAAGCAGTCCAAATTTGTCTCCTGTTGGGCACCAAAGAAGAAGGCATGAATTGGATAGTTTGGAAGGAGAGTTGAGGAAGTTTAAGCCACCATCCTTTGATGGTGAAAGGGAAAGGGAAGATGATGTTGAGGCATGGTTTCTTTGACTCCAAAGGTATTTTCAATTGCATAACTACTCCTCAAACCTAGAAGCAAGAATTTACACATACCATTTACATGGGAAAGTTGTTGTGTGGTGGGATCAGCTGAAGCAAGTTGATCACATTTATGAGAGTAGGATCACTTGGAAGCAGTTCAAGAAATATTTTCAGAAGGAGTATCTTTTATAACACTTCTATGACAAGAAGATGCAAGATTTCTTTGAGCGAAGATTGGGAAGCATGACCATGAAAGAATATGAGAAGAGGTTCTTGGGATTGCTGAAGTATGTAGGATTTATCAAAGATGAAAAAGTGAAGATACATAGGTTTTTAAGTGGACTGCCATCCTTTTATAAAGAGAAGATTCAATATGATGAGCCTAGGACATTGACTGAGACCATCAAGAAGGCTAAGTACCTGTATGAGAAAGGCAAGGGTAGAGAATCCATGTAGAAATATTGGAAGGATGAGAAGAAGGAGAAATATGATCAGATGAGGAAGGGGTTCAAACCTCCTTTCAATAGAAACAACCCTAATAAAAATCAACAAGATGAGTCTGCTAAGGATGAATCCAAGAAAGAGGATTTCTTGGGGAAAAGAGGAAGACCACCAATCCAATTTTGGGGGTGCAAGGAAGATCACCTATACAAAGATTGCCCTCACAGAGGAGATAAAGCGAAGACCATTCACAACATCCAAGAGGCTACAATAGTAGAGGATATGGGAAATATATATGTAGCCTTAGAGGACCGACAAGCATAGTACCAATCCAATATGATCGAAGTGGGAGGTAAGATCATTAATCATCTTGTTGCTATTTTAGTTGATTTAGGAGCAAGTCATTGTTACATTGATCCTAAAATAGTGGATAGATTACATTTGGAGAAAAGTAAACTAGGAAAGTCAAGTTTGGTTCAACTAGCCACTGGAACCAAAAGAAGGATCAATGAGGCTATGAGAACTTGTCCAATAAATCTTAATGGAGTAAATATAGTTGTTGATATGAATATCATCCCATTAGGATCTTATGACGTCCTAATTGGAATGGATTGGTTGGACCAACACCATGTTGTCCTAGATTGTCATAACAAGACCTTTACATGTCTTGATGAAGAAGGAAAACAAAGCACTGTGAAATGACTTCCAAGACTCATTTCTATAAGGGATATTTCAGCCTTAAAGTTGAAGAAATATTTCAGGAAAAGATGTCAATTGTATGCAACTCGTGTGAAAGAGTCAGAAAAGACAAAAGGGTGAAGCATTGAATATTTTCCAGTATTGCAAGAGTTTGAAAGTGTATTCCAAGAAATACCAGGATTTCCACCAAAGAGGAAGATAAATTTCTCTATTGATTTAGTACTAAGAGCTTCCCCAGTATCAAAAACACCTTACAAAATGAGTACACCTGAAATGAAAGAATTACAAATACAATTCGAAGAGTTGTTGAAGAAAGGGTACATACGTCCAAGTGTTTCACCTTGGGGAGCACCAATACTCTTTGTCAAATAGGAGGATGGAACATTGAGGTTGTGTATAGACTTTAGACAACTGAATAAATCCATTGTGAAGAACAAATATCCTCTACCCATAATCAATGACCTCTTTGATCAACTAAGAGGAGCAAATATATTTTCAAAGATAGACTTGAGATCTGGATACCATCAATTAAGAATCAAGGAAGAAGACATCAATAAGACATCCTTTAGAATTAGGTATGGACATTATGAGTTTGTAGTGGTGCCATTTGGACTGACCAATTCACCAATTGTCTTTATGTGCTTAATGAATGACATATTAAAAAATTATTTGGATAAGTTTGTCATTGTGTTCTTGGATGACATACTTATTTATTCTAAGTTTGAGGAAGAGCATGAACATCACTTGAGGTTGGTGTTACAAGCACTGACGAAACATCAACTTTATTCCAATCTTACTAAGTGTTCTTTTTACCAAGAAAAAATCGATTATTTGGGTCATATTATTTCAAAACAAGGTATATCAATAGATCCATAAAAGATTGAAGCCATTAGAGGATGGACAACACCCAAGAATATTTAAGAAATCAAATCTTTTATGTGATTAGTCAGATACTACAAGAGGTTTATAGCGGGGTTCTCTAAGATTGATCATCCCATAACTTATTTACAAAAGAAGGGAATCGAGTTTGAATGGACAACAGAGTGTGAAAATAATTTTAATTTGTTAAAGGAATTACTTACTAGTGCACCTACTTTAAAGATTGCTAACCCAAATGAGAATTTCGTGGTATGTATAGATGCATGCAAAGAAGGACTTGGTGGAGTCCTCACTCAAAATGGACATGCCATTGGTTACAAGTCCATAAAACTCAAAGAACATGAGAGGAATTATGACACACGTGATTTGGAGCTTGCTGCCATGGTTCATGCATTGAATATGTGGAGACATTAACTCATAGGAAAAAGATTTGAATTAAGGACAGACCATAGTGGTCTGAAATATCTTTTTTAACAACCAACTTTGAATGCTAGGAAAACAAGATGGCTGGAATTTTTAAGTGAGTATGACTTTGACATCAAGCATATCAAGGGAAAAAAAAATAAAGTTGTTGATGCACTCAACATAAGAGTACATCTCATGCATGCTACAATTGTTAGTATGCATCAGTTAGATTTAAAGAGCATAATTTTAGAAGTTGTTGCTACAGATCAACATTACCTACAAGTAAAAGAAAGTTTACAACAAGAAAACGTGCAGTAGAAAATTAAAGAGTATGAGATTAAGGAAGATGGATTACTTATAAATAAGAATAGAATTTATGTTCCTAGTTCCGGAGAACTTAGGAGTTTGGTATTAAAATAAATTCATAATGTTCCATATGTTGGACATCTTGGTTACCAGAAAAAATATTGTAGCAGTAAGAAGCCAATTCTTTTGGCCAGGAATGAAGAAGGATGTTGTTGATTACATTGCCAGATGTATGGAATGTTAGAGAGTAAAAGTGAGCATAGACACCCAACAGGTTTACTTCAGCCATTGCCAATTCCAGAGAAGAAATGAGAAGCGGTAACCATTGATTTTATAACTAAATTTCCAAGGACAACAAGGAAACATGATTCCATAATGGTAGTTGTGGATAAATTGACAAAGAATGCTCATTTTGTTCCTGTGAAAATGACTCATACAACAACTAATATTGCAGTAATTTACATGAGGGAAATTGCTAGGTTGCATGGGATACCTAAGGCAATTGTTTCAGATAGAGATACAAAGTTCACTTCGAATTTCTGGAGGGGATTATTTAAAGGATTTGGTACAAATCTGAATTTTAGCACAACATACCATCCACAGTTAGATGGGCAGACAGAGAGAGTCAACCAAGTGATTGAAGACATGATGAGAATGTATGTGATGGATAAACCATCTAAGTGGGAAGAATACTTGCATTTGGTTGAGTTCGCCTATAATAATGGGTATCAAGCTTCATTGAAGATGAGCCCATTTGAGGCTTTGTATGGTAGAAAATGCAATACTCGAGTGAGTTGGGACAACCCAACAGACAAACTAGTACTTGGTCCATAATTGCTCAAGGACATGGAAGACCAGGTGGTTAGAATTAAGCAGAATTTAAAGGTAGCTCAAGATAGACAGAAAAGTTATGTAGATAAGAACCTGATAGATAGAGAATTTAAAGTGGGGGAGCATGTTCTTTTAAAAGTGAAGCCCAAGAAGAGCTCATTGAAGTTGGGTAACTGTACAAGGCTAGCAGCTAGATCTTGTGGTCCATTTGATATCTTGGACATAATAGGGCCAACTACATACATACTTGCATTGCCTACTTCCATGAATGTTCATAATGTATTTCATGTCTCATTGTTGAAAAAGTATATACACGATCCTAACCACGTTATTGATTGGAATTTGATTTAGGTGGAGTTAGAGGGAGACTTTCAGGTCTAGCCAGTGCGCAAATTGGATAGAAAAGTCAAAATGCTCTCAAATTGAGTTATAAAGCTAGTAAAAACTCAGTGGACATGCTACGGCCCTGAAGATGCTACTTGGGAGCATGAAGATGCCATGTGGGCGGAGTACCTCTGACTTTTTGAATAAATTTTGAAATTTTGATTTATGTTTTGTATATGCATTGAAGACAGTGCCAAAATAAGGGGGAGGGGAATGTAATACCCCAGTTTTGAGTCCCCATATGAAATAATGTATTTTTTTTATTTGATGAAAGGTTGGGGTGCCCAAACAATTAAAGAGGTCAGCGTGCCTAGGAAATGCAATGCTATGATCATTATTAATAATAAAACACATCGTTGGCTGCAAGACAGACAAGGACAAGAGTTATGGGGGGCTATGATTCCATGAGAGAGGGGGCTTAAGGGGATAAGTCATTTTAACATATTTTATTTACCCATAATTGTTTTAATGGAGAGAAGTGGTTACATGAGCTTCTTGGGGAAAGGCCACGGGGTTCTTGATTTTCAAGTAAATATTTAAACCCATCTTTGGGTTGTTTGGGGGGTTCACATCTTTCTTTCTATTCTCTCTCTCCATTCACTCTTTCACCCACTCCTCTTTCCTCATTCATTTCGATCTTGGCTTGGGAAAGAAAAACGAATTGTTGGAGAGGAGCCATTGTTTTGTTTGATGTAATGGTTGTTGGTGTATTCTAGCCATGAATTAATGCCTGCATGTCTAAGATGCATTGACATGTGTTAAATTTTTCTCACATTTGCGAATCCTTAGAGTCCCAACATAGAGATTCTTGACCAGATGCACTGGAGTCCTGGAAGGAGGCGGAAAGCCTGAGGGATTGCGTGGTAGAGAAGGGGGTCCATTATCTTGGGTTGTGCAGGTTGGATAGAAGAGAGTTGGTGTACCTTGGATTGTTGTGTGTTGAGAAACCTGTGAGAGATTGAGTGTTGATTGGTTTTGGAATCTGAGTGACACCCTGGAACCGTCCTTGTGGATTCATATCCTTGGCTCGGGGGTGACCTGTTGTTGAGACTTGGAACAACAAAGTCTATGGTTGGGTGGAACGTCCTTGGTCTGCAACCAGTTGGTGATTTGTTTAATTAAATATAAGTGCTCTCTGTCATGTGTTTTTATGTTGTATATTTATTTTCGTTGTGTATTAATTAATATCTCTGAGATGTGTATTTTATAATATGCATGCTTGCTAGTTATTTTCATGCATGGAATGTTTAAACATTCTTTATACTGTAGCATGAATCTTTATTATTGTGTGTGCTTTTATCATGTTTCTTCCATGCGTATTTAATAATTTAAATGGTATCATAATTCGAAATCAGTTTCGAACAAAGTATTTGAGGTAGCGTGTCCAGCCTGAGGGTGGATCGGTATGTTACAAGCATGGTTACAACAACAATAAATCACTAAATCACCAAATTTTAATATCCAATAAATGCAATAATTTACTAAAGAGTACTTGTAAAAACATGTCAACTTTACACTCGATTGTATTGTAGATCAGATCTTGATCTCGAGTGCCAAGATTTTCTTGCCTAAATGTCAAAATGTATTTGGCCCCTCCCTGCCAACCCAATAGTACATTCAAACCCTTGGCTCTTTGAGCCTGCAAACTGATGAACAACAATGAATAAGAATACCATAACCAACAAAAATTTCAATGTCATTTGTTGCTCTCTTTCACCTTCTTTCAATGGTGTAACACCTAGCCAACAATGTTGATTTCCAACCGTGTGCCCCTCTTCTTCTTCTTCCCTTCCTTATATAAGAAAATTGTGATATAATAAAATTAAGTTTTAATATTAAAATAGTTTGAAAAGTCACCTAACCCTATCTCCTTATCTCTATCTTGTTGTCGTCATTTTGACCTTTTTTTGGATACAATCAAATTTTATTTCACTATGATATCTAGTTACATTTCAATATATCCAATTTTCATTCTTGTTATTTTAACATTATTCTTTCGAGCTCTTAATTGCTTCAAGTATCATAATAACCCCTTTTGGGTATTAGATTATATTGTAGATTATGTTCACTTACTTATATCTACATTTGTTTACTTGGCCTACTCTCCCAAAGGACCTTTTCCCCTAACCATTGTTCTAGCATTTGTTCATGTCTATATGATAAGAAATTATACAGATCATCAAATAATTAGTCCCCCCTACATGGGTTACACATGTCACATAAATCAATGAAGTATAAAAAACATCAATCACATGCCCATGGCTAATTTATAAAAACATCATTCATAATGGTAAGATATATCTATCTTTGCATAACTACAACCTTGCATTGCTTATCAAATGCCCATAAACATCACATTGTAAAAGGAATTCATACATTTTATAAGTTCATTTAGTTCAGTCAATGATGCCAATGATTGAATTGAACTAAAATAGATCATCACATTTAAACATTGTTTTACTCGGTAAGCAAAGTGTGGGCATTACATACACCCACCCTTCAAGAAACTTCATTATGAAGTTATGGTTAGTATTGAAGGCTCCTACTAACAAGGATCCTAGCCGACTTATTAGATTCAAGAAACCATTTTGGTTTCCTAGCCTTCCATGTCGGAAGCTCTCGGAACAGTGTTGCACAATAGGTAATTTCATAAATAAGTATTTCTTTCCAAAAATATCCAAATTCAATAATTTTCCCGAATTCTCAAGCAAAGATTAGACTTACAAGCATCCCATAACACTTCCTCCTCCCCACTATGTGTCACTTTCTCATGCACAACCTCTCAAGCCTTCTCAACCATTTCCATTATTAAATCAACCACCTTACCCTTAAGGTCCTAGGAAAA
>ML787242.1:360402-375847 GCA_009831015.1 Picea engelmannii
AACTAGGAATCTAATACCACCATATGTAGGATCCAAGCCCAATCTAGAATCTAATACCATATGCAGGGCCTAAGCCCTACTTCTTGATAATACACAACAAACTCCAAAATAACATGAATTTAACATAATAAGAACACATGATATTAATAATTGTTATGATATAAATGCAATTTCATCACTATGTAGGGATTTAATCATTTATGCACAATATGATAATCAATTGCCAATTTCAAGATTTAATTTTGAAGCATGTTTACAACATCAATAAATCATTAAATCACCAAAGTTTAATATCTAGTAAATGTAATAATTCACTAAAGAGTACCTGTAAAAACATGTCAACTTGAAGCTTAACTATATTCTAGATCATACCTTGATCTCAAGTTCCAAGTTCCACTTGCCCAAATGTTAAGTTTATTCGGTAATTCCTTTCCAACCTAAGGTTTCACTTCAAACCCTCAGACCTGAGTCCATAAATTGATGAAGAACAATGGGTAAGAATACCGTAATTAACAAAAACATCACTACCATTCTTGCTCTCTTTCACCTACTTTCAATAGTGTAAAATCTAACCAACAATGCCAATTTCTAACCAAGTGTGTCCTCATTTTCCTCTTCTTCCCTTCTTTTATATAAGAAAATCGTAATAAACTAATATTACATTTAATTATTATTATTATTGTTTGAAAAGTCACCTAACTCTATATCCTTATCCTCATTTTGAATGTTCAGAGATACAATATAAGTTTTTATTTCCTTATGATATCTAATTATATTTTAATATATCCAATTTCCATTCATATTCTTTTAACATTATTCATTTGATTTTTTTCTCAATTCAAGTATTATAATAATCCCTTTGGATATTGTATTATATTGTAGATTATATTCACTTACTGGCCTACATTTTCTGACCTGGACTTTTCTCACAAAGGATGTTTTCCCCTGCCCATTGTTATAACATTAGTTCATGTCTATATTATAAACAATTTAAGCAAGTATTCTATGTCCTGCATGATAGCCATGCTCGCTAAAACACCAGACAAAAAGATTGAGAAGAATTAATCAATACATATTATTGATAGCCTTCTCGTTATCAAAGTAAAACATAGTGTTATTACCTTGGGTTTGTGAAAGAGTCTCAATCTACATATTATTTCATAATACATTTGTATACAAAATCATGATAATCCCCACTAGGAGTACATACACTTATAAGAAAATTTTGAAACCATCAAATAAACAATCTCCCCTACATGGAGTTGCACATGTCAAATAAGTCAATCAAGTATAAATAGCACCAATCACGTGCCTCTTATAAAAACATCAATATTTACATAGCCACGACCTTATGTCACTTATCACATATCCATAAACATCACATCATCAAAAGAGTTCTTATGTTTTATAATTTCAACTGGTTTAGTCAACCCCTTGACGTCAGTGGTTGAATCGAACTAAAACATATTATCACGTTTAAACATGGTTTTAGTCAGTAAGAAAAGTGTGAACATTACATTGGATAGGTTCCATGTGGAACCATTCTTTGTCCTTGGACAAATTCCCTTCTTTTTTTTTCCATGAGAAAAAAATGCTCTTTATATTCAAAAGTATATAAAAGTTTACATGTTGAATTTCATATACAGCAGCGAATCAAGGTGAAACCACAAAATACTTGGTTCGAAACCATCAATGTTCCAACAATTACGACAAATCCGTCAAAGGTATGATTAACGCTATGCAGGAATCAAATCAAAGGTTTATCTTGTAGGAAGGTCCTTCATGACTGTCCTCCCAAAATGAAAAGTAAATTTGATTCGGAGGAATGTGCAAAGCCTTTTTCGAGAGAGAGTCTGCCACGTTGTTTTCCTCTCGGAAAATGTGCTGGAAGGAAAGCTTTCTGAAAAGAAGAGTAGCTTCTTTGGTCCATTCCTTCCAGCAATTAAGAGCTGCCACACGGAAGTCTGCCAGTCCATTCAGCCAATCAATAGTGATCTTGGAGTCACCGAGGAGCAACAAAACATCGGTGTGGTGACTAGCCAGAACTAGTGAGGTTCAAGCACCAATGAGCTCAGCCTTTGTGTTGGAACCCTGTTTGTAGTTCAAAGTCCAGAGAATACTCGAATGTGAATTTAAAACTATTTTCCCCCCAGCTCCACAAAACGCTCCCCCAAGTTGAGAGGCCCCGTCAAACCAGGCCACCGCCCTATCTAATGGAATGTGTAGAGGCCGCCGAACTGTTGGCTTAATTTGTGTCTTTGCAAGTTTGTTTGCTTCAGTCAAAATGAGAGAAGAAACGTGAAGGATAGACGGCGTCTTATCGTTGAAGATTGCAACGTTTCTGGACAGCCAAACATGCCAGCAAATGTGTATCGGAAGCAATGGAAGCGTGCTGTTATTGAGAATCCAGTTTTGGAAGCAAGAATGAACATTGTTGCCACTCCAATGTGTAGGAATATTTAGAGCAGATGTAATTGTTGTCCAAAGCGCTCGGGTGAATGAGCAGAGAACAAAAACATGAAGCGAAGATTCGAAGTCTCAAGCACATAGAGCGCAGCGGTTTGGGCCCTCCCAGTCGCGCGCTTGCAACTTGTCCCAGAACAATAATTTATTTTCCAGCATGAGCCAAGCGAACAATTTATATTTTAGAGGGCAAGAGTCCTTCCAGATCCTCTGTCTCCAGCTTGCTATTGAAGATTTCCAGGTAAAGTCGGCCAGAGCTTGATAGACATTTTTAGCAGTTAATCTGCCCGATCGATCGCCCCCCGTCCAAATTAGGGAGTCCGGATTTGACTTCAGATATACGCCGGAAGCTTTGAGAAGTTGGGAGAAGTTATCCCATTCGGCTCTGTGTTCCAGATTTAATTGCAGATCCAATCCGCTCAGGCAAGAGTCGCCAAGAGTGCCTGTAATGGACGGGCTGAAGAAATGATGTAAAAAAACAAGATTTTTGTGTTGTAGATGAGCTCGAAGCGACGTGGAGAGAATCGCTTTCCTGCCAAGATCCAGAATGCAGTCACGTCCAACTTCAATCAAGCGACCATCCCTGGGATCCCACGAGAGCCACTTTAAAGTGATCGGAAGCGTGGCAGAATTTTTTTTCCAAGTATGAGAACCTGTTGAAGGACGGGCCTCCGCGAATCTAATCCAAATATGGACCGGAAGGTGATGTAGATACTTAGCACTGATAACAGAACTCCAAAGTCTTGGTTTTGTTAAAATTCTCCAGAAGGTGTTAGTCGAAAGTGACTTTTGGAATAGAGACAGGTGTTTGAGGCCCCAGCCTCCCATCGACTTTGGCTTAGAGAGATCCTCCCAATTGCAGAGATGAAAGCTTCTGGTCTTCTTACAACTAGACCAAAGAAATGAAAAGATGAGTTGACAGAGAGACTTCAAAACGGAGGCTGGGATGTGTGCTAAATCCATCCAATACACTGGTAGGCTTTCCAGCACCGCTTTGATCAGAATAAATCTTCCCCCCATAGAGAGAAATATGTGATTCCAGTTGAGAATTCTATCTTCTAACTTGTCAACGAGCCAAGCCCAATCTTTTGGAGAGTATCTGGAAGCTTTTAAGAAAAATCCTAAGTAAGAAAATCCCTCCGCAAGGTCTTGGGAACCGATGCCAAATAGCTCACTTAAGTCGAGTTTTAAGGAGTCCTGCGCCTTTGAAATCAAGAAGATGGATTTTGAGGCATTGATTTGTAAACCTGAAACATCACAAAAAGAAGAGAGGATCGAGTGTATAATGGACCATTCGGAAAAATTAGCAGATGTCAAGATTAGAACGTCATCAACAAAAAGGATATGGAGAATATGAGTCAACCCTGCCACTTTAACACCTTTCAAGAGGCCCTCCGCTTGTTTGAGCTTTAATAAAATGCTGAGGCCTTCCAGGATCAAGATGAAAAGAAGGGGGGAGAGAGAGCAGCCCTGTCTGAGTCCTCTCTCACAATTGAAGGTCTTTGTAGCTTCTCCATTGATTAGAATAGCCAGGGTTGCTGAGGAGATACATCCCATTATCCAGTTTGTAGTAGAAGTGCCAAAACCGCTCTGGATAAGGATGAGGTGAAGAAAGTTCCAATTTATACAATCAAATGCCTTTTTGAGGTCCAGCTTGAGGAGGATGGCTTGAAGAGATTTTGTCTTAATGGTGTGTAGGCACTCTTGTGCAACGCCAACTGCATCCAGTATCTGTCTTCCCTTGAGGAAGCCAAGCTGTTCTGTGGAGATCGCCCGAGAGAGAAAAGGTCGGAGTCTAACAACAATGATTTTAGAGATGATTTTATAACAGAGATTGCAGAGCGAGATGGGGCGGAAATCAGTGAAATGTCGGGGCAAATTTGTTTTTGGAATCAGAACCACAAAGGTTTTGCTCAGTTGTGGGCTTACAAACCCTTCTTTATACATTTTTTACATAGAGTTTTGAATATGACATAATTGAAATATTAAAAGAAAGGGCCAAGGAATTGCAAGCTACCATTTTATAACTATAATCATTGTCACAACCCCATGTGGAAGCCACATTAATGCCATAATGACATGAATCAATGCTAATTGACCATGATGTGGACTAATCATATAGTGTCATGTGGTAATGGGGCACACCAAATGAAGTCTTACAAAGAAATCCCCATTTCAAGAAAATATTTTAATTAGGGAAAAGATGGGGGGAAATTGGTTAATTGTACAAAGGTCAAATTTAGAGGTTCATTAAATTACATTATAATGAATTTTGGGTACGTTGAGATGGGTGTGTTTAATTCCTTATGTTTGTTGAGAGCATCGAGTCTGCTATGGACCTAAGCCTAGGTTTAAATGATTTCTATAAATATTTTTTAGGACTATGAACTTCAGTAGATCCAAAATATTATGTTTTCTTTGTTGCATAGCCCCTCCACAAACCTAACAATTAGTGGAAATATAATTCATAAAATTTTGAGTCCTTAAGATTTTCCTACTTTACAAAAATTCACTAAGAATAAGAGTACTTACATGTTAGCTCAATATATGTAATACTTGAATCAACACACTTAGAGTATTGACAAGTTAATTTGATGCCATAGAATTTGTAGGAATCAACTCTCTCAGTGTTGGGATTCAACCAATACACACCTCCTATACTCACCACTACACAAATTACTACTTAAGCTTCACTCAACTAGAGTACTTTACATATATTTAAATTGGGCAATTAAATGGAGTCAATAACTTGTTCACATCAAAAGAAGAAAAGGTTAGAACTTGTGCTAATTTGTCATCTCATCATTGCAGATTGGTTGAATTGGTCTATTATTTGGCTTTGGCATTGGTTGGATAGGAATTTGTTGTTACTTGAGTGTTTTTTGACCAGTGGTTTGTTGAGGAGGTGGTAGTAAAGCTTGTTGCTATGATGTCTCGAGTCCCCAAGGTTGTTGGGAGTTAGGCCATTGAGACTATTATTGAGATCGAAATAGGAAAGATCGACCTTGAGGTGGTTATTTACAATGTTGTGGGGCTTAGGTTTACATTAACCAATTTTGTTGGTTTCAGGGACACCACGGTGTAGGAGGAGAATACGATTGATTATTATAACCATAATTAAAAAATCATAGATGTGCATAAGGATATCTTGTTGAAATTCTCTTGGTGGATCTTGCCTCCTCTAATTGATGAAACACGATTGCTCCATGTTCTATTCAACTCCTTATTATACAACTTACAAGATAGCTAGAGATGGACATTAACTGGTCTTGTGGTTATCTTCACAAATTCCACAAACCTCCACATTATTTAGTAGACATTCATTCTTGGCATGCTTCTTTGTAAATTTTAGGTATAAAACAAGCACAATTGTCTTAGCCCCTTCTTGTTTTCTCTTGATTTGTATAGTATCCAGTTACACGTCGAGTAAATGTAGAATATCAATCTTCATGTCTTAAAGTAGAGTTCCAATTTCATAATTTGTTAGAACAACTATTGTTACTTTTGATGATTATACAATAGTCCCTTTCCAACTTCTATTTTTTTTGTTGGTAGATCTTGAATATATTTTAAAATCTTCCTTTATCTCATTATAGGAAAGTTGGAAGACGCTACCATTTGCAATTAATTTTAACATCTCCACCCATTCCTCTCTAACACCTATGAGGAGTACCAACTCGAGGGATTTTTGATCCAATCTACAGTTAGTAGACCTCTTGTAGCTAAACCAAAATATTTCTACATAATCTTCCAATGATTCTTCTTCTCTTTGAGTCATTCTAAAGATCTCATCCCCAGTGTCTTGAGCCTTACGATAGTCTTTGTATTTCTTAAAGAAATCTTATTTCATTTGTTCCCAAGCACTAATGTTGTTCCCAACAAGGGTCATAAAGTAGCACAATGCTACTTCCTTTAGAGTATATGGAAAGAGTCTCAACTTTTGAGCATATGTTTTGTAGTCATAAGTCCTAGAGAGAACTTCAAATTCAAAAAGCATTTTGTGAGGATCTTTTGTGATTAGTCCGTGGAAGTGGGGGAGAACAAAAGGGTCAATATTTTTCACGCTTGTTTCCTCCTTTGTTTCTTAAATGGGAAATTGGAAAACAACTGGCACATGTCCAAAGAGAGGGATCTTTCTACAAGCTCAATCCTTGTTCAGGAATGAATAAAATCTATGGCCACCCTTGCAATGAATAATTCTCTTTATCTTCTCTCAGAATCTCTAGCAAATTCCTCAATGAATTGTTGTATGTTAGTTTCATTTCCCCTAGTAGATTGTTCTATATAATCTTCAAATTTTATTTTTTATGCTTCGAGGCTTTCAAACGCTAAGTGATCCCAATGCCTACTAGTTTTTGCTTGACTTGCACCAAAAATGTATGTTTATGGTAGAAAAAGTAATATTTTATCTTTGATCATGCATGCATTCGATTTAAAATTCTATAGAAAAATTAAAGACATTGCATATAATAATTACCAAGGGAAAATGTTAACCTTTAAGATAGAAAATGTATATTCTATCTCATAGATTATATCATATTGTAATTTTTAGCAATCTCCCTAACAATGATGCTAGAAAGTGAGAGTTTACATAATCACAACAATAACGTGCTAAACTCCATAACTCAATTTAACTACCAATCCAAGAGCGCACAAACTTTAGAGGTAACATGCATTGTATATGCAAACTATGAAGATCAATCTATTAAGAAATAAAATTTCGAAGAGTCCTAAATACTCTAATTTATGATGCAATGATGAGATACATAACTACCTATGTCTTACCAAAATTAAATTGGAATAACTTCATTCAAAATTAGAGTAATGTTCCTAATTACCATCTATTTTTGCAATTGATTGAAACTAAACATGTTTATATCACCACTCCATTCAATAAGTAAATAGTGAAAGCAACAAACTTGGCTATCACATGTTCATTCACATATTAAAACTAAACAAGACAACATTATCTATGAACATTTAAAGTAAAGGAACCATAAGAACTAGGCTATCGAATAATGCAATCAAAATACACTATGTAGGGATATGGGTTCGTAATGTCCTTCTCTTGAGTGGGCCCTTACCCAAGGAAGTCCCATGAACCCTTACACAAGCTTTAAATCACAACTGATAACAAAATATTTATTGGCAAATAATGTACAAGTTGCATATTTATTCACGGTGTGAGTTCCTCTATTCAATATCCAATTAGAAGTTTAGAAGAAGTTTGAACTAGAGTAAGAAGGATGGAAGAAGAAGAAACTTTGCAAACTAGTTGCGTGCACACACACACACACACACACACACACACAAGCACACACACACACACACTTCTAGTTTTGAATCATTTTATTTTTCGATATACTATCTGTGGAAATTATGGTTATTCGAATAGTCCTAAAACTGGTCTCAAACATGTGTTGTTGGTGGAAGTACCATATTTGAAGTTTGGAAATTCCAAACAGATTGCCACTAGTTTCCTTGGAAAGAGGAAAAACTATAGTATTCTAGGTAAACATTTCAGAAACAGATCTGAAATATTGGACATTCATTTCATACAAGTTCGTTCTCTAGAAGGGGCCAAAAATCAACAAGTTTTGGTAAAGTTGTCATAACTTTCACTTGGCACATCAAATTTTGGTAGGACCCATGCCATTGCAGAGAAGACATATCTGAGTACTGCATGAAAAATTTCAGACTTAGAAGGGACAAAATTTAAGAGATACATCAGGACAAAGATAAACCAACAAGATAGTCTCAAAATTAGGGTTTTAAAGGTATGCCACTTACAATTGGCATAATTTTTTATCGGAAAATCTATTTTTGGTGATAAAAAATGTGCGATAAAGAGAAAATAGAGGAGTATTATTATTTTTATGCCACATGGCTAGGGGTGCTACAAAAATTACATCACTAAGTAAACCTCCAGAAATCTCATATGTAACTCATGAAGAAAATGAGGAGATACATAACAATCTATCCAAATTGGAGGACAAACTTAATGGCTCGAGTGCTTGGTTAATAACAAGTAATGAGGTGGTAAAGACACAAAAGATACAAGAGATGAAAAATAAGATGGAATATATGGAAAATGAGATAGATGAAAATAGGGATCAAATGGAAAAGAAGATGGATAAAAATAGGGATCAAATGGAAAAGAGGATGGATAAAAATAGGGATCAAATGGAAAAGAAGATGGATGAAATTAGGGATCAAATGGATAAAATGGGAAAGAATATGTATAAAAAGATGGAAGAATTGCAATATTTTGTGTTAACTATCATACAAACCCTAGATGGGAGGATTTCTGAAAGTGACACTGTAACTGAAGAGACCCATGAAAATAAAGGTAGTATTTATGTTGAACAACCTACCAATAATAAACATTTTTAAGGTCGATTTAAGTCTAATAATGGAGTTTATTATGGATGGCTTCCTAAGTGTTTCAACTTTCCCAAAGTTGAATTAAATAAGTTTGATGGGACATAAGTCTTTACATGGGTGAACCAAATAGAGCAATACTTTGAATTGCATAATATTATGGATGATAAGAAAATGGTTTCCTTAGCATCCTTGTACTTTGAGATAAAACCATATCAATGGTATCAATGGGTACTCAAAAGGAATCCCCATTCTTTTTTTTTTTTTTGTACCAGGGGAATCGACAACGAGCGGTTCTTATACTCGCGTGACACGGGGTCGATACCTGTCGACTACCACTATAACCCCAGGTGCAACCACCCAGCCCACAAGAATGGCGCACGAGTAAATCCGGGTGAGAATCGAACATGAGACCTCTTTACAAATTTCCTTCCATTTACACGACACTTGCCAATTCGTCTACACCCATGCGGGGAATCCCCATTCTTATCATTATACTTGGAGTTTATTTATAGGAGACTTAGAAGAACAACATGGAAAATTTTGGGAACAAGACTACTTTAGTCAATTGAAAAGAATCAGGCACTTGGGTGATATTGAATATTGTAATTCGGAATTTTAGGTCTTGGCCACAACGGTAGATAACATAAGCGATGGAAATTTATTGGAAGCTTAGGTGGGTGGATTAAAGGAAGACAATAAACATATGATTTTCTTAAAATGTCCTGAAAATATTATGGAGGATATGCAATTTGCTTGTCATTTAGGCCAAGAATAGAGCTATACTCAAGACTACAACATGAACATATGTAGGAAGAAAAGATCGATTTAGGGCTCATAAGGAAACCCTACCTCAACCTAATCGAATATTACCGAAGGTAATGGAGGAAAGAAGAGAAAACAAACTATGCTTTGGTTCTAATAACAAATGGTCAAAAGGGAATAAATGTCAAGAAACAAAATTGATCACCTTGGAGAATAATGATGAAGAGGAAATGGAGGAATCTGTACAAAAGGATGAGGAAGAAATCGTGAACTTAAAAAAGAAGGAAAAAGATGTAGAAAGTATGCACAACAATGACAGGTGTGAAATATTTTTTCATGCATTGGCAGGTTTGTGAACACTTCAAACCCTTAAGATTGCAAGATACATTAAGAAGCAAAAGGTCATAGTTCTTATTGACTCTGGTAGTACCCATAACTTCATTGATTAAATATTATCAAAGAGCCCCAATTGTTTTATGTATCGAGTGACAAATTTTGAAGTTTTGGTTGCTAATGGAGGGAGTATTGATTGTGTAGGAGAACTCCACAACAATAAACTTAGTATGGGAGAATATAAATTAGAAAGCCCAATGTATGCCATCCCCATTGGGGGAGTAGATGTTGTTCTAGGGATTCAATGGTTGAGAACATTAGGTACAATTTATACAAACTATAAGGAATGATTCACGAGATTTGAATTGGAAGGAAGTCAATATGAACTCAAAGGATTAAAATTTGTACCTTCTCAGGTCATTAGCTCTCATAGAATGGAAAATCTCTTAAAAAAGGGTAGTATGGGACTTGTGGTTAGAATTTATTCTATGGAAGTAAAGCAAGAAGATGAAATTATTCCAGAGGAATTAAAATGGACCTTGGAAAAACACCATAAGCCCTTCTAAGAAATTCTCAAAGGGATACCTCTATCTAGAGATTATGAACATTGAACAAATACTTGGAAGTGCACATCCTAATAAAAGGCCTTATAGGTATCCTCATCAACAAAAAAGGGAGATTGAGAAAATGGTACAAGACATGCTGGATTTAGGTATTATTCAACTAACTAGGAGTTCATTTTCAACTCAAGTTTTTATGGTGAAAAAAAAAGATAATTCTTGGAGGACGTGTCCTCATTATATAGATCTACCTTATTATAGATATCTAAACAAAATCATCATCAAGGATAAATTACCTATTCCAAATATTGATGAGCTATTAGATGAGATTAATGGAGTGGTTTAGTTTACAAAGTTAGATCTTAAATCAAGATACCACCAAATCAGATTATGCAAAGAATGTTGATGTTTAGACAACATCAGGAAGACATTCTCTAAAGATAATAATTAATAATATAATTATTATTGATTATTAAATATCATATATAATAAGTAAATGATAATAATAAATAGTTATTGATTATTCAAGAGACGCATCCTTTCATGGATGGTCACCTTATGTTCCCTATATATGGAACACTCATTATTGTACTAATATATTGAATATCTCTTATATCTCATATGAATAAAAACCAACATGGTATCAGAGCAGGAATAGGCTTTACTCCCTCATGGGAGGGCTTAGGAAAATGAGAGAGGAAAACGAGAGATAGCGGCACAGTGTCAGATATCCCAAGGACTCTTCTCCACTTGAAAATATCCCCAGGTCACAGGTCAAGTTTACTAACAGTTAAAAACACAAGTGATATACACGGCCAAGCTATTACAACTTCTACCTCGTGTGGGATTAGTGAGCGGCCCAACTGTTTGTCAGCTACTTAAGAAAATGGAGAATGTTTCTCTGCCTCTTTTCTGACTATGTTTTAATGCGACACTTGAGCTATAGCCAGTTATTACCTTCACATGTTAAGATTGCGATCCGTGACCCGTCCTTTATAAATGCATCGTGCCCCTCATCTCTCATCCCTGAAGTAGAGTTCATAATGGGTAGTTACATTTCTTGCTCTTCAAACTCTGTCATTTTCGACACTATGAAAGTCATAAACTCAAATGGCATCATTCAGACCCTTCAGAGGTAGATAAAGGTGGTAGAGTTGATGCTGGACAAATTTTACAAGCAATAGAAACCAACAATGGTTACTGCATGTAACATGTGATTAGGGTTGGTAAAGAGATTGGCACGCAGAGTGAGATTTGCTATTGTGGCCTGCCGTAGTAGGCTCAAGATCATTTATGCCAATAATGAGGATTAGCAATTAAATTATAAAATTGTTTTAGTCCAACCCTTGAGCATCATTCCCAAGCTCATTCATTCGTGGAGGAAGTATGGGAAAAGTCATGCATGTTTTGTGTAATATCTTGCTGTCATTTCAACTACTTATTGGATTTTGGAAGATCGTGAAGCTGACACCATTTGGGGTGATCATACAATGCATAATGGGTTGGCTGCTTCTATAGTTCAACCTCTCACCAACTTAATCCTGACTGCTATGTTTACCTGGTCGTGTCTTAAAAACAGTCCAATGACATGTCATCATGGAAGCAGATCAATCGACCCTGCGGAGGGAATACAAGATGCATGAGATCTTTGAGATCAAATCATCCTACTTGGGTTCTCATCCATATGCAAATTGAAACTTGATATTGTAGCAGTCCCAGTACATGATGTTGAGCAAGCAAGCATGGAAACAATTCCAGTGTATGTAGAGGCACTTTCAGAGAGGGAGGCGGTACTACATGCAGAGGGAGCAGAGACAAAGGACAAGGTATCCTATAAGAGATCTAGAGGGTCTCACATGGAGATTGATCCTGTAGCTCCAGTTAATGTTTCCAGAGATATTGTAGTAGGTCGGAAGATACTTGCATGGGCTCGTCAGACTCTGCAGGAGGCAGAAGGACATGCAAATCCTCATGGTACCTTTTGAGAGAGAAAGAGACCTCAGAGATATTCGTGCTATACTGCAACTATGAATCACATCATTGATTCCAATCCTTCATGTTATGAGGAGGCATCTAGTCAGCTAGTATGGAGAGATTCCATGATGGAGGAGTATCAGTCCATCATGAAGAATTATGTGTGGGATATTGTTTCGAGACCTAAAGGGAAGTCTATAGTGACCTCCCAATGGATCTACAAGATCAAACACACAACTGATGGGAGCATCGAGAGGCACGAAACAAGATTTGTTGCTAGAGGATTCTCTTAGGTGGAGGGAATAGATTATGAGGAGACATATCCTCCTCTTGCTCGATACACTTCTATCCAGATGATTATTTTCCCTGCAACATCCATGGCTTAGAGAGTACATCAGATGGTTGTAAAGACAACCTTTCTCAATGGAGAGATTAAGGACGAAGTGCAAATTGAGAAACCATATGCTTTCGTGAACATGAGAAGGAGTCTCATGTGTGTAGGTTGAACATGGCCTTGTATGGAATCAAGCAACCACCTCGAGCTTGGTATGCAAGGATCGATGGACACCTGATGATATTTTGGCTTCAACAAAGTTTTTTCGATCCCAACCTGTATTACAATATTGTTAATGGTGAGTCCCTGATTCTGGTCCTCTACGTTGATGATTTATTCCTCACTGGTACAGAGAGCCTTATTATTGAATGCAAGTATGTGTTGGCCTCTGAGTTCGAGATGAAGGACTTTGGTATGATGCACTACTTCTTGGGACTAGAGGTGTGGCAGAGAACTGATGAGATCTTCCTGAGTCAGGGGAAGTACACAATTGAGATATTCAATATTTTTGAGATACTGAACTTGAAGCCCGTGAATACAACAATGATGACGAATCTAAAGAAACTAAGTGTGTCTTCATCAGATTACGACGAAATTGATCTGACTCTGTATAGAAACTTGGTTGGATAAAATTGATCTGACTCTGTATAGACACTTGGTTGGATAAATGATGTATCTGGTTAACACCAGACCAAATAATTGCTATGCAGTGAGTGCACTTAGACAGTTTATAAGTCAGTTGAGATAGACACACTGGATTTCTAATGAAGCATGTGTTGAGATACTTGCGAGGAATAGTTCGACATAGTCTGAGATATACTTCCAGTATTGATATGATGTGGGAGGAATATATTGACTCTGATTGGGCAGGGAGCGCAGTGGAAAGAAAGAGCACCTTCAGGTGTTGCTTCACTTTGGTATCTTCCGTGGTTTTCTGGTGTAGCAGGAAACAAACTTTTGTGGCTTTGAGCGCAACAGAAGCAGAGTACATTGCATTAAGTATGACAATCCATGAAGCAGTGTGGCTTCACAAGCTCCTTGCAGATTTATTCGAACATGTGATGGATTCCACCATTATTCATTATGGTAACCAAAGTTGTGTGAAGATCTCTAATAATCCAGTGTTTCATGACAAATTGAACCACATTGAGATAAAGTACCATTACATCCGAGACATGGTGTAGAGGAAGGAAGTATTGGTGCTGTACCTTCCTACAGATGAGAAGGTTGCTGATGTTCTTACCAAATCAAGATGAAGTTCAAGTATTTCTGTGATAGACTTGGAGTGGCAGAGAATGCCTCCTTCACTGAGAGGGTGTGTTGATGTTTGCAGCTTCCTGAGACATTCTACAGATTGTACTACTCTGTGACTGAGTTGAGTTGATTTGTGATGACACTTATCTGAGAAGGGATAAGTGCGGTTGGGATTATAACCTAACGTCCCATGCGGAGAGCACATGAGGACATGTCAAGGGAGTTGACCCTTGATGTCATACACTATGGGAGTTGACCCTAGTGTTTTTAGAGGGTGTAGCCTTTAGAAGTCCACATGGAGTGCCATGTGTGACAAACTTTCTCCAGATCGTACTCCTCTATGAATTGAGTTGAGTTGATCTGTGAGGACACTTATTCGAGAAGGGATAAGTGGGGCACTTATTCGAGAAGGGATAAGTGCGGTTGGGCTTATAACCCAACGTCCCTTGTGGAGAGCACATGAGGACACGTCCCATGAGGACCCTAGTGTTTCTAGAAGGTGTAGCCTCTAGAATTCCACATGGAGTGCCATGTGTGACAAACTTTCTCCAGATTGTACTCCTCTTTGAATTGAGTTGAGTTGATATGTGAGGATACTTATTTGAGAAGGAATAAGTACATTTGGGCTTATATCCCATTGTCCCATGTGGAGAGAACATGAGGAAATGTTAAGGGAGTTGACCCTTGATATCTCACATGATGGGGAGTTGAACTTAAGTGTTCTTAGAGGGAGTATCCTCTATAAGTTCACATGGGAGTGCCATGTGTGACAAATCTTTTACTACTATGGTGGTTTTGTACCAATGGCAGAGACTGTGTGTGTTTGGACAGTAGTCGTGTACTACTATGGAAAGATACCTCCCTAGCTAAGAGGGAGTGTTGATGTTTCAACATCGGGCATAACTTCTCCTATATTGGGTTGTATACCAAGGGAGATAGGATACATTTATCACGAAGGTGCACTTGTGGTAAATGGGCCCAGACGTAGTCCTTCCTTGATCATGACAAGGAATAATATGGACTCGAGGTGCTTGAAGTGCTTTCCACGTGTCAGTTAGCATCAAGCCAACATTCACTCATAGGTGTGTGCCTATGGTGAAAGATCCTAGTGTGGTCTTTGTTCTAGTCATGGTGATTTGACAAGGAATGATAAAGACTCAAGATGCTATGCTATTACATGCAGACCCAAATGAGCCTAATCTTAGAGAGAGTTAATTGGCTCAGAGGAAGAGCCACATAAGGAGTTTCTCCTCGGTTCAGGTGGGAGAGAGATGTCTCCCAAGACTGACAGACAAGTGTCATGAGTCTAGGGTGAAGTTTGTATACTTCAAAGACAAGAGTGGCATGTTACAGAATGTCTCCCTCGTTGAGAGGGAGTGTT
>ML787242.1:375897-425107 GCA_009831015.1 Picea engelmannii
AATGATAATAATAAATAGTTATTGATTATTCAAGAGACACATCCTTTCATGGATGGTCACCTTATGTTCCCTATATATGGAACACTCATTATTGTAATAATATATCGAATATCTCTTATATCTCATATGAATAAAAACCAACAAAGAAGACATTCCCAAAACAACGTTTAGAACATATGAAGGGCACTATGAGTTCTTGGTCATGCCTTTTGGGTTAAGTAATGCTCCTTCTACTTTTCAAATCCCCATGAACAAATTTTTTCGACCCCAACTTAGATATTTTGTGTTGGTTTTCTTTGATGATATACTTATCTTTAGAAAATCATGGGAAGACCACATTAAACATGTGGATAAATTGCTACAAATCCTAGAGAACAATCAATTATAATGTGTTATCATACAAGGTTGTCAAGGGTCGTAGGTGTGTGTCGATATACCCGAATCTGTAGTCTTTCCCTGTCTCTATCCTTTTTGAAGACCAAATATTAAGTTTCCCCCTCCTTCGACTTGTAAATTGTTCTCTATTTGCCCTTGTTCGTTTGTGCACCCTGGTTTTCCTTAAATATCTTACCCGAGTGAAATCTTGGCCCCAAGCCCCTCTTTTTTTCTCCAAGGATGAACACTCATATCCTTTTTCAGTCATTGGTATCCTTGTTTTTCTAGCCCACAACTAGTCGCTCAAATCCTTGTTCACGCAGGCCGTAGTGATGGACATAAAGGGTGACATTCAAAGCAACCCATTTTGAGCTTAAAAGTAGCAGGCAGTTGTAATCCTTTAGCGGCAGAGATTCCATAAATAGTCTAGATCAACGACCCATAGGCGTCTGGAAGTCCAAAGTTGCACAAAGTATAGTGCCAAAGAAAAAGTTTCGAAGTCCCCAAAGCCCCAAAGTAAACATGAGCTGTTGATCTTAAAGGGAGCACGTGGCGTCCGATCCAAGTGTTCAGGGAAATAAGCTTCAAGAGTTTTGAAGTGAGAAGTGTGTAAAACTTCCGAAGGGCCAAAGCCCAAAGTCCTGAAGTGAATCTGGACCATCCGTCAGCAGGGACACGTGACAACCAATCTCTCACTTCAAGAGTTTTCCTCCGAGAAACTCTTCATGTTTCACATTCAAAAGTGCATGGAAGAGGATGAGGTTTGAGATTTGATTTTTCTGGAGACCGAAGACTCGAAGTAGCTCTCGATCGTTGATTGAGAAGGGAGCAGAAGGGCCGTCAATATGGTTGAAGAGGTCAAAGTCCCGAAGCAGGAGCATAGCCATTGATTGAAGTGGACGCGCATCAATAGATCGATAGCTCTGGGTAAAGCATAGAAGGTAAGTGAGATTTGAGTTTTGATTTTCCCAGAGCCCGGAGAAATGAAGTGGATCTCAACCGTCCAAATACATGAGACACGCGTCATCAGATCCATGACTCTGGGTAAAATCCCTTGGAAGCGCAGGTTTGATTTTTGTTTTTCTCGAAGCCCGGAGTTGCAGATGGATCGCATCCATTGATCTCAGAAGGGCCACACGTCATCAGACCCAGGCCTCCGGATAAAAGCATCCGAAGGTAGAGGAGGTTTGAGATTTTATTTTCCTGTAGTCTGAAGACCCGAAGCAAGTCTCGACTGTTCATTTGGAGGAGGTAGATCAGATCCATTGATGTGATATTGTTCAACACCAAAAGTAGTGTCCTCCCCTCCCATGGTACAGTTTGGAAGATCCTAAAGTTGGTGGGCAGTTAAGCTTGGAAGTAGTGTTAAATCTAGCAGGTGTGCCCAGATCTCAGATCGGGACCAGATCTGTGTCCACAGTTCATTGCGGAGACGTAACATGCTCGGGCGATAATTTTCATGAGCGGTCCCGCAATTGAAACCATGGTAAGGAAAAAGTAATACGTGGTGGAAGATGGTAAATTGCGGGCTCAAAAGCAGTGTAATTCCAAACCGCTTTTGATGGCCCCACAATCATGTGCTCATATAGAATTCTATCCAAGAGCAGCACGTGGCCACCCCCCTAGGTTTAAGTCTCGTTGAGTCCCCGAGGAAAATAAGTTAATGGAAGGAAGGTTGGGTGGTTGAAACCTCGACTCAATTAGTAATTAGAAGTATGGAGGAGCCGGCCGTGGAAAATAGAGATGTTAGCTCGAGGTACCCCTGTGGACGAATTTTTCTGCAGGCCCATGCTGATCTGAGCTCATGTCTGACAGAGGGATGCATGCTCAGTCTGGCAGAAGAAAGTGCAGATGAAAGGATTTGAATGTAGTAGCCAGGTCACACCCCTGGTAATGGTGGACTGGTTTGAGTATAAATAGGTAGTTTTGATATTTTGTTAAGGTCGTTAACTGGTTGAGCAGAGCTCCCTATTTTGTAATGTTTTGATGCTAGAACTATTCTCTGGTTATGTATCAGATTTGAGACTTTCAGATTAATAGAAGTCAACCTCTTTTCATCTCTTTGTAAAAACTATGCTAAAACACTTGGGCATGGAGGATCCAGTCGAGGGTTGTTATGTTGTTGTAATGTAGGTTTGATTGCAGCAGTATCATAACCAGTTTTAGTCAGCTTCCTTGTGATATTTTTCCCTCTTACACTAAATGGCTCGGGCATGGAGGATCCAGTCGAGTTGTTGTAGCTACATGGTGATGTAGGTTTGATCATTGTGCTGTTGTGACTGTGTTGTTTGGACATATTTCAGTGTCTGAAGCTTGAGCTTAAGAGTGATATTGAGTTTGAGTTTTTCTTCTCCAAGCTACTTGAAGGCCTGATGCCCATAACAGTCTTGTCCACCTTTCTTACTAAGTCTTCCCTCTGCTCACACTTAAACTCAATTCATTGACTGAAGTTAGTTGTGGCCCTCACTTCCTTGTGCATTTCTTGTCCAGTTCTGTGTTGAAAATCATTCATATACTGAGTTTTGTCCATTTACCTCCACTCACATAAAACCAACATCCACCAAAAACTCTGATGGGTATTGGGCTTACCCTCCCGTAGTCCGAGGGTGACTTTCAGTGCTAACATAATGTAAGAATATCCAAATGTGATTTTGGGAAACAAGAAGTAGAGTACTTGGGCCATATTGTTTCAAGGGAAGGGGTTAAGGTGGACCCTCAAAAGATTCATGCTGTTACAAAATGGCCTATTCCTAAGAACATCAAAAGTCTTAGAGGATTTTTGGGTCTTACAGGATGTTATCAAAATTTTGTTAAGAATTATGCATGCATTGCAGGTCCATTCAAATATCTCTTGAAGAAAAATTCATTTGTATGTAATGAAGAGGCTACCTTGGCATTCTCACTATTAAAGGATTCTATGTCTTCTACACCAGTATTGGCAACACCTGATTTTGGTAAAACATTTATAGTTGAATGTGATGCATCAGGACAAGGAATTTGATCAATATTGACATAAGGAGGGAGACCATCGACCTTTGAAATTAATCAATTAAAGGGAAATGACTTGGTGAAATATACATATGAAAAATAAACGACATCAATTTTACGTGGAATAAAAAATGGTGACAATGTCTCATTGGGAGGAATTTTAAAGTCAAGACAGACCATGATAGCCTAAATTACTTTTTGGATCAAAGACTTTCATCATAAGAGCAACAAAAATGGGTAGAAAAAATGCAAGGGTTTTATTTTTAAATAATATACAAAAAGGGGAAGGACAATGTGGTAGCATATGCCTTGAGTTTATATTCCATTACATCTTCCATTCCTACATGGTTGGAAGAATCTTGCAAATAATGACAAAATGACAATGCTACTAGACATGAAATACAATGTATAAAGGAAGGTATGAACTCTATGGAACATTGGGAGTGTAAGAGAGATATCCTTTGGTACAAGGGTATAATATTTGTATGCCCTCAATCAAAGTGTAAGCAACGCATATTAAGGGAGTCTCATGAATCTTCAATGGAAGGACATTTAGGGTTCCTTAAAACATAACGAAGGATCAAAAACTATTTTTTTTGGGAAGGAATGAAGAAAGATATTAAAATTTTTGTCAAAGAATGTCAGGTTTGCCAAAGAAATAAAGAAGATACAATAAAATCTCTAGGTTTAATTCAACCTTTAAACACACGTAATCAAATATGGGAAGAGATATCAATGGATTTCATTACGGGTTTACCAAAATCAAAAGGTAAGGATGCCATTTTTGTGGTAGTGGATAGACTAAAAAAATATGCACATTTTTGTGGAATTCAACATACATATATGGAAATTCAAGTGGAAGAAGTGTTCATGAAGGAAATTCATAGACTTCATGGATTTCCTAAAGTAATAGTAAGTGATAGAGATCCAAAATTCACAAGAAAGTTTTGAAAAGAATTATGGAAGATGAGTGGAACAAGACTAGCTATGAGTTCAAAATATCATCCACAAACATATAGTCAAACATAAATAGTTAACAAATGTTTAGAGGGTTATCTACGTTGATATTCTTTAGACAAACAATCTCAATGGGTGAAGTGGCTTCCTTTAGTAGAATGGTGGTATAATACCACCTATCACACATCTACTAAGATGTCCCCATTTGAATCCTTTAAGCATATCTGACTCCTAATATGTCATACTTTTTGCAAGATAAGTCTAAAGTGCATGTGATAGAGTCACATATGGAGAAGACTAAAGAAACTTTGGCAATTCTTAAGGAAAACCTTCAAATGGAATGAAATAGGATGAAGAAACAAGAATACCAACATCGAAGTGAAATACAATTGAGGAGGGTGATTGGGTATTTTTGAGACTACAACCTTATAAGAAATCTACTCTTAAACAAAAGAAGAATAAGAAATTAGCTCCAAAATTTTATGGACCATACAAGATTATTCGTAATATTGGACAAGTGGTGTATGAGCTAAATTTTTGTTCCACTCACATTCATAAGGTTTTTCATGTATCTTTCCTAAAAAAGGTTTTGGTACAAACTATGCCAGTGTAGACAAAAAATATAGAATTAGATGAAGAAGGGAAGTTGATTCTTGAACCAAAAAAAGTTATAGATAGACGTTCTATATCTCTTCGGAATAGAACCATTATGGAGTACCTAATCAAGTGGAAGAATATGCCTATAGAAGAAGATACATAGGAAAATGAGTAGTTCATTAAGAAACACCCTCAATTACAAGCTTTGAGGGAAAACCTTTTTTAAAGAGAGGGGACATGTTAAGATCCCTAAGGCCCTATGTTAAGGCCCTAACACTCATTTACTATTAGTTTATTAGGTATGGTTAGGTTGGATTAGGGTAGGTTACATCATGGTCACTTTATCTCCTATTTGTAATAAAGGAGAATCATTTGTATATGCATCTCATCTTGTCTTGTGCATTTAATATATTGTAAAAGGATATTTCCCCCTCAAAGTGAATTATTCATGAGCTATTTTTTTGGGCTTTGGTTCATAACATCAACCAAGTGTGGGGGACGAATCTCCTCCCAACCAACCTCTCAGTCATTACCACTAAGAGTTCAACAAACCCTCAATCAATAGCCTATGCCATCTTCTATCCCTCTCTTTCTTTTGAAGCCCAAGCTCCAAATAAAACCCCCAAAGGGTTAATATCCTCCAAGAAAAATATATCCTTAACACCTCTTACTATCCATTAAATAGTCAATCCTCACATCCATCCATGCATAGGCTCCACTTGTCATCAAGCAATTAACTCTTATGTTTACTTAATCATGTATCTTTTTATTAACCTTTTATTTTTTCCCTTCATTTCATTTTAGTAATTTCTCTCCTTTTTAATTTTTCCTTTATAATAAATTAGTTAGATTATTACGATTACTACCATCATCATCATCATTAGTATTATTTATTACTATTACTATTATTATTATTACTATTATTACTTATTATTATTACTATTATTTTAAGACCACTTATTTGTTTTCATCATCAAGTATAGTATTAATTCAAAACACGGGGCATTACATACTCCCCCCTTCAAGAAACTTGATCCTGAAGTTAACTTTAGTTATGCTACTTATATGTTTTTACTTTCTTCCCGTATCTTCTACATCACCCTCTACTCTAACTAGTATAAGAGACACCCAAGTGACCACAACATGCATCCAAAATCCACACCACATCTCTAGTCATCTATTTGAATTTTGATACTAGGATTAATCCTATTGGCCTAACTAGTGCCCCAAGGCTTAAGCCTTGACGCCTCATTTTCCCAAGTAGGCACCTGGTCTAGTACATTGACTCGCATACTGCATACATCTCAAAAATTTGACCTAAACTTCCTCCCCAACTCCTACCAAGTACTCATCCCTAGGCATTGAAGTCCAACCTTACAACTCCACCAGGGAGTACTACTCTACCCCTTATTTTGGACTTCGACATCATAAATCCAATATTAGACACTCTGGCATTCTCAAGATGGTCACATGTCCCATCGAAAATTATACAAGTAAAAGGAACCACTAGCATAGGTTTATTGATTGAGTTTGTCCCCAACCCATAAGGCGTTACTTTGTAGATATTCGCCTTCATAAGTATGAGCTCCCACAAGATCATTAAATGAATTAAACCTTTTGGCTCACTAGTGGATTTCCTATTAATCACCACGTCACAACATATAACCAATGGATAATATATAATCATAACATCATCATCTCATAGAAAATAATCCACATGATAATTTCCATTTGTCTCATGATAACACAACATCATTGTCACCACAACCTACTAAATAGTAAGGCACCACATGCTCACATAGGCCATCATAAAAATATCCCATCATAAAAATTGCTTGCAGTTACATCATGCCATCATATCGTGAAACACTATCATAAGAAATATAATCTCAATATATCTTTATCAAGATATTAACATAAATAAATGGAACCACATCTTAATGTAATATCATATGTAAATACCATAGGTGTTTAAGATATCATAACATCATGAATATGATCATTATCTCAACACATAACACATGGAGAGCAATAAAATATCATGAACATTCTTATCATGATTCATTAGCAAAATCAAAGTCACTAGCATGCATGAATATATAAGCAATGAATATCATCTATCACATCTAATGAAAGAAATGTAATAAAAAATCCATCTAGTACATTGATCTTCTTGGATTAAGTTTTTCATCCCAAGCTGACACTACAAAGGATCATCAATACTATGAGTGCCATGTGATCATCATGATATTGATCATTTTTTGATTATCTTTCTTCTTCTTACAACAATATGGTTGTGAAATTATGGGGTATGCATAGCCACACTATCAATTAGATGCTAAAGTTTTCATATATTTTTCTCATCTAAATAAACTGTTAAACCTTCAAGTAAGCCCCCATCATCTAGAGCCAAAATCTCTAGGCATGTACTCTTTCATGCACAGTGAAATTCAACACTAAGCTATTAGTGTCCTTACTAACTTTCCTTAAATCATTGACATCAAAATTAAATTTATCAGTATTGTATGTATTTTGATCATTACTAAAGGTTCTTATGTCATTGCATTTCTAACTTAACTCATTTCAAGGATCACTATACAATAGCATGTAAAGACTTGGACACTAGGTCATTGACATCAAAATTGAATTTATCGGTCTTGTATATCTTTTGATCATTACTTAAGGTTCTTATGTCATTGCATTTCTAGCTTAACTCATTCCATGGATCGTTGTATAATAGCATGTAAAGACTTGGACACTAGGTCATTGTTATTTAAGTTGCTTAATCCACCTACTCAAATGAATGGTTAATCCCTAGTGATTTATCCATCACTTATGACTGTCATTTTTCATGTTAAGAAGGATTAGCTCACCTAATTCGAATACAAAACCAATCATTGGAATACATGCTTCTTACTCTTCATGCTAGGTGTTTGCTCATTAGTATTTGAGGCTTAGCCCATCACATAGTCTATTTTCCTTTCCTTTGAAGGTCTATAATCCAAAAGAGTTCATGATTTCCTATCTTGACACCATAAATTATATGAGTCATGACCCTTATCATTAATGCTTCTCACTCCCCTCATCAATATCGTTAAGAGATATTTCCACTTGAGAGAGACACCCCTTTATCATCATTACATAAATTTCCCTGGGATTTGTTACAATTTCCTAATTCCCTTAGCACTTCAATTATGTCCATTAGGTATACACTCTAAGGGATTCATATGAGCTTTAATTCTATCATCTCGACCAGGTTATCTCCTCAGTGCCTCATGAGAATGACTTTCATAACCCCATTCTTGTCTTTAATTACTCCACTTCTGGAATTCCTTAGGTTTCCTCTTGAGGCTTTGTCAAAATTTAATTTGAATTCTTTGGCTATAGGAGGAGACCAAGAGGTCTTGTATTTCATGGTCTCTAAGCCTTGTATCTCAATGAATAATGTGATCTTGTCTTTTTTCAACCAAAATACTAGGGCATCCAATTCTATGAGAGTAATCTTACCATTTACGCTCTTAGGTTGAAACCTTAGAGAAAATTTGAGGTAAATAATATGCCTAAAAAAAAAARAAGTGATATCAACATCACATTTAAAAGAACCAACAAGATTCAAGATGATGATGTCAAYCATAAGGGTAAATTGTTTTGGAGGGAAAAAACTACTTTTTTTTATCATATTTTGACTTGTAGAAWWTWTKTTTCTTGAACACATTTTCTTCATGTATTTCTAGTTTATCTCACCATGGGTCTATCAAAAGTATACATAGTGGGYACTGGTTGGATGCAAAATKTAATTMYGCATCTAACRTGTGCCTACACTYGAAATTTGAGTAAAYCTATAAGGAGATAATTTGAAAATCCGATAAAAAAAGTAGCTTTCTTTCTTTCCCTTGGAAAATTCATAACTCTTATTTTAATATTTTAACTATTACTTTACTATTTTCCTTAAGAAGCCCATTTTAGACCTCAAARWTTCTCTAATGGATCTATGAGATTCTTGAATTGAATATTCAACCTTGGACCAAGCTCGATATGGAGGGATGATTTTCTCCTTKTGGACTCTCTTGTTTYTGACATGTCAAATTCCTCACATGATGAACATGGGGTCATTTTTCCAAATCAATTTGATGAAATTATTGATCTTGAATGCATAATAATTTAGGCCATTTACTTATATTTTTTGAGTGGAGGGGAAGAACAAATATATTGCATTGACCCATCTTGATTAGGTATTAAGAGCATATGGGGTCCTAAAAAAAATATGGAAATCACCTTCCTCTTCATTTTTGCATACTAGACATGTAGAGGGACCAACCACAATATATAAGATTATCCCATGCAATGATTTTATCTTTAACTGATAGCCAAACAATTGTTGATATTTTATGCCATATGGAGGAATATTAGAATTTCATCTAGAGAGGATCAAAGGATGTGTTTCCTTATTCTTAATAGTCTAGAGGTACCCTCCTTTGACTGTGTAGGTGGCTTTATCCTTTGGGTTCCAACACTGACTGTATTCTTCTTGACCTAGTCTCTTTTCAAAGGTTTCCATAATTATATCCTAATCTTTGTCACTAAGATGGATTAACCATTCATCCAAAGGTGTTTCCATACATAATTACATGAAGGGTTATAATGATCAATGATATAGACCTATTCATCTCTTTGCATTTCGGTACATATATTATTGAGATTTAGATTAAATATAAGGGCTTGTGACCTGAACTCATGTATTCTCAAAATATGACATGTTTCCCAATATGGATTTCATAGAAAGAGAGATTATGAACGGGGTCTTTGTTATCCAAGTTGTTGTTCCAAATGGATGATCCTTTGTGCCAATAGCCTTGAGATATGAGAGTTAGAGAGTCCTTATTTTGAAGGTATTTTCCTTTTAGGATTCCGATCCATAACTTATTTCCCTTTGTATGTAGTATCATGTAGATTTTATCTGAAAGGGCCTTGTTTATAAGCCCCATTTTTTTTAATTCATGATCCTCCAAATTGTTTCCCTATTTATAAGGTTCCATTTGTTTTTCTCACGTGGTACATAACCATGCAAACTTGATTTTTTTCCCAATGTTAGCAATTCCATATTTTGGAGTGATTTGAAAATCCTTAGATAACACTACTCTCTTTACATTTATACATGCAACATCTAACTTGATTCATAATTATTTTACTGATCGTATTGGGGTGGTTTGCAGAATTCTGATGATGTTCCTTTTACCCAAAAAACTCATAAACTGAAGATTATCTCTGCTTAATGATGATTTGACACAACAAAACATACAAGAACTCAAATTACATGCTTTTGTTTCATCTTTAAGTTTCCTTTAATCCAATGAAAACTGCTTTCTCCATCTCAAAATACACAAATCACATGTAAAATGACTCTTACATGCCAATTTAATGGATTCTTTTAAATTCCATTCCTCAAAACAAGAAAATAAATTCACCATTGAAATCTTTGCGAAATTATGAGAATTTTGACTATAAAGTCGACCAATTTCCAAACTAGCTCAATTTCACCCTCTTCAATATGCAAAACAATGCATTAAATGCTTATTAAAGACAAATTGGGACAAGATTGTTACAAAGGACCTCAAATCACAAAATAGACCTCAAAATCACGATCCTTGCGAAAAATTGTGAAAAATGAGTATAAAGTTGCCTTTGTTCCATCAATATACCTCATGGCATGCTTTACGAGACAACATTTAACTTAGCCTGTACTCTACTTGTAATTCCATGCTATACATACATCCTTTGGATTCATGATGTGTCTTGAGATCTATGCATACCTCAAACTTCATGCAATCTTGAGATGTGTGCACCTTGGGATCTGTGGCCAATAAATATGGCTAGGTACGAAAACCTCCTCCCGAATTAGTTGGCAACTAAAGTCCAAAAATAATGGCACCTTCAGTAAATTCAGGCTCGTTGATGTATTGGTTAGAACCGTGGCTATTAATAGCGGAGGTCGAGGGTTCTATTCCCACAATCCTCTCTTGGAACATTCATTGGTTTGTTATATAGTTTTAAAACTATATATAGGATATGGTTTTAAACCATATGGTATGTACGTTGGTTTAAAGTTAAGCCCCTGCGTGATATGGTGGAGTGTGGTCATATGCTAATACATAAACCAAGGGCTAAGGCTAGGTTTGAGGGCTTAGTCCCTCGACCCTTTATCCTCCCAAAAAAACTTTAATATTAATTCAAATATAATATATGCCATATAGATGTTAAGACACAAATGAGGGTGTGATGGTAATGGGGCTTGTGTTAAGACTTGGGAGTTTTTGGAGGTCATGGGTTCGACTCCCATTGAATCTATTGGTCCTAAAGTCTGCACATGACTGCTAAAGGGCAGAGCTAGGCCACCTCAAGTTTGGAATGATTGGTTTTTTGATAATTTGATTTTGTTGGTAAGTTAGAGGGTTGGTTTTACTGAGACAGAAACATGGTTGGATTGACAAAATGATATGGATGAGGGTCCTCCTTGTCTGGTGGCACACAAATGATAGACAAGTGAGAAAATAAAGGGATGAACAAAGGGAGAACAACAAACAACTCAATGAATTACCCGCTGTCAGAATTTTAAGTCTTAAAATAATATTTCAAGGCATCAAACAAGTATCAAAACACAATTACTCCCACAGGTTGCAATAAAAACAAATATTCAATAAAGCATTAGTTGTTTTATAGGTTTCATATCAGTAAAGATGAGTTGTACAATAGCTGAAGGGAAAATGAAATGTACTTTGCACGCACCAAAAATTACATTCAAGATAAGAGAAAAACACATATAGATTTGGACATAAAACGCATTATCATCAATAGCATATTCACTAGGTAGAGAGCTTTAATCCATTCATAGAACAAGTTCAACCAATTTGATATATTGATTTTCTTCCCAAAAATGAACCCTCAAAACATACAAAAATTGCATTTTTATCAAAGTTTTAGAGGCTCTCGTCCATTTGGAACTGAGGCTTAACTCTACACTATCAGTTGGAGAACATCTTATCGACTTAACTAAATACTGCTGGAGTATAGTAATGTGTACTTCAAACTTGAAATAAAAAAAAGAAGTGGTTCATATCAAACACAAATGACCACTTATTATGCCTTAATCTAAAAAGCCTTGCACTTAATGTAATATCCCTTTCCAACTAGGAGCTCCAAAGAGGAGGCTTAATGGTCTAAACCACCCCATTAGACTATAACTAGGGCCAAAAAAGGGGTAAACAAGGTTACTAGAGGTCACTCCAGTCAAAGGAGCTATGTTCGGAAAGTGACATTGAGCTAAAAGTGGTTAAAAGTGCTTTTAAGCCATTATGAGCTAAAAATAGAACAAATGAGCTAAATTTGGAAGTCAAAAGCGTATTAGGGTTTCAAAAGTGAATTAGGGTTTGGAAAAGCTATAAGAGAAGGGTCAGTGACCTAATTCATTATTATGTAGATTATGACTTGTCATTGAGGAGAGAGGCACATCTTGGGAGAGATAGTTCAGTGGATTCCAGGAGGAAGACACCAGTTGTCTAATTTCGATGTTGAGAGACACACCCTAGTCACCGTGAAGATCACATAGGTCTTCCATCATTCTTCAGCAGTGGTTATACAGGGTCCAACAACAAGGGCACACTTATCCAGGGTGAGGGTGCAACTTCTGATGAGGTTCAATGGATTGACTTGTCCCATCCAAGGAGAGTTCAAAGATTCCCCTCCGACCCAGTTGAGAGGAAGGCAAGGCACATATTTTTCCTAGTTCCTCGTTAGATTTCGACTTAGGAATCATCTGGGGTGCATTTTCCAGGAAGTGTGACACTTTTGGCAAACACATTTGGGGTTCCCAAGCAGCATCAGATCAGATTCAGGGAAACCATTCCGACCCATTTCCCACTAGGTCAGGGTGATCATTTTGAGATACTTCTTAGCCTATTCCGACGATGGAATTACTAGGGTGCAGTTTTCCAGAGAGGGAGGTGCGCATTCCCCAAGGGGGATCCATCCGAGATCTAGATGTTGGGTATGTGTTATATTCTTTGCATGTGTGTGTGGGTGCATCAAATATGAAAACTGCGTTTGACGATCCCTCTAGTAGTGCTCTTTGTGTCGTGTGCGCCGAGCACTTTCCTAGGGGGCATGTATGCCCCCCCTGGTTATGCACAACGTTCGACAATAGGCGATAGCCTGGGGCAGCGCCCCAAATTTTTTTTTTGGGCGTTTTTTTCTATTTTTAGCAGATTTTGCTATTTTTAGTGGTTTTGTAAATTAATCTCGGATTAAGGGATTAGGGTTTTGGTATCTACGGAATACCTAAAAAAATTGTATATATATTGTATGGTGAATGGTGAAATTTGATATAATGAATATAAGAAAGGTTTTCCCGGTTGAGGGTTTCCGGTATAAATCTCTGTGTACTATGTGAATGAGCCATTGATTAAATTCTGTTTTGCTTAAGAATATATATGCATTGCTTTAGTTCACAGGTTTAAAACTTACATGTGGTATCAGAGATCGTTTTTGTCTTCAGAGGGACGCCTTTGTTGTTGAGGGTTTGGCTCAGTCTTGATAGATCAAGTTTATCTTGGGTCTGTGATAAACCTGGGTTTAGTGGGAGCTTTTGTAGTGGAGATTTGAGTATAGAAAGAGGAATGGTGAGCTCATCTAGAATCTATATAGAGAAGTTCAACGGTAAAAAATTTGAGCTATGGAAGCTCAAGATGGAGGACCTTCTTGTAGACAAAGAACAATGGATCATTGTGGATCCTAGTACACATCCCACTGGTACATCGTTTACTAGCACACAGGCTATTGGTACACAACCTACTAGTACACCACCTACTGGTATATCGAAGGAATATTGGGAGAAGTTGGACATAAGAGAAAGGAGTACTATTCGACTCTGCCTAGAAGATTCGGTTTTGTTGAATGTCTCGAGAGAATCTACAACCAAGGAACTATGGGATAAGTTGGGTAATTTGTATCAATCAAAGTCCCTGGTAAACAAGCCGTTTCTTCAAAAGAAGTTTTATCATCTTAGGATGGAAGATGGATATTCCGTGACATAACATCTAAATTCCTTTAATACTCTAGTAAGTCAACTTGTCTATGTTAATATTACGATTGCAGATGAAGATAAGTGTATTACTTTGTTATGTTCTTTGCCAGACTCTTGGGATAATCTGGTTGTAGCAATTGGTAGTACCACTCAATCTACATTGAAGTATGAGGATGTAGTTTCATCCTTGTTATCTGAAGAGATGAGGTGGAAAAACATGGATAGTCATAGCACAGATGCTTTATTTATAAGAGGTCGTCCCCAAGACAAGAATCTTGGTAAGCCTTCCGGGGGGAGATCTAAATCTGCAGGTAGATCTAAGTCTCCAGGAAAATCTTTGAGGAAATGTTGGAAGTGTGGTAAAATAGGGCATTGTAAGAAAGATTGCAAGTCTAAGAAGGTTGATAAACCAAAGGGACCTGATAGTACCTCTTCCACAGAGGCGAAAACCTCCACTGAAGAAGGAGGTGATGTTTACCTAGCATCTACAGCTACACATGCAGATCGTGATGTATGGTTGATCAACTCAAGTGCGTCATACCATATGACTCCTCACAAGGAGTGGTTCTCTGAATATGAAAAATACGATGGTGGTGATGTATTCCTAGGAGATGACCCGACAACCAAAATCTTGGGACCTGGAAGGGTTAAGTTGCTGCTAAAAGATGGAAGGATTAGAACTCTCCCTGGGGTTATGCACATTCCAAAACTAGCCAGGAGCCTAATATCTGTAAGCAAGTTGGATGATGCAAGAGTGAAAAGTGTATTTGAAAAGAACATTTGCAAGATGGTACGAGGAGCAATGGTGTTGATGAGGGGAGTTGGGTGTAGAAATTTGTACAAGTTGTTGGGAAGCACTTATACTAATGGGTGTAACAGTTATGTTTTCCTTGAGCAGACAAATAAAGAAGACAAGACCAATACTGTCCCTGAAAAGAAGACCATGTTATGGCATCAGAGACTGGGGCATATTGGAGAAAAGGGCCTTCGAACACTACACGGTAAAGGCATGGTTGAAGGTATGTCTATTTGCACTCTGGATTTTGATTTCTGTGAACATTGCATATATGGTAAACAAAATCAAGTAAGATTCCCATTTGGCGCTACAAGAGAGAAGGGGATCTTAGAATTGATACACAGTGATGTGTTTGGACCTGTACCTGTTCCATCACTAGGTAAGTCTATGTATTATGTTTCATTCATAGATGATTTATCAAGTAACACATGGATTTATTTTCTTAGAAAGAAATCTGAGGTATTTGATAAATTTAAAGAGTTTAAGGCTCTGGTAGAAAATTAGACAGAGAAGAAAACAAAGGCATTGAGAACAGATAATGGTGGAGAATTCTGTGGAAACGAATTCGAAGAATTCTTTAAGAAGTGCGGTATAGCAAGGCAGAAGACTACTCCATATACTCCTCAGCAAAATAGAGTTGCAGAAAGGATGAACAGGACACTGATGGAAAAAACAAGGAGCATGCTCAGCGGTGCTAAGTTAGGACAAGAATTCTGGGTAGAGGCAGTGGGTACAACATGTTACCTGGTCAATCAATCACCTTCATCAACATTGGATGATAAAACTCCACACGAGGTATGGTCTGGAAATAAACCCTCTCTTCAACATCTTAGAGTGTTTGGTTGTGATGCTTATGTACATGTTCCAAAGGAAAATAGAAGCAAGATGGATAAAAAGGCTGAAAAGTGTATCATTATTGGTTATAAAGATGGTGTGAAAGGTTATAAGCTTTGGAACCCAGAAACTAAGAAAACTGTTTACAGTCGAGATGTTCTTTTCAGAGAGGTAAAAGATGTGTCCAAATAGGAATTCCTACCAATGCAAGATGAACCTGAGAAAATAGAGCTTGAGTTGGATGATGCAAAATCTAAATCATCTGAAGAAGAGGAAGCAAAAGAAGAAGAAGAAGAACCTCATACCCCAGTATTGAGGAGATCAGTGAGAGATAGAAGGAAACCAGAAAGGTATAGTCCACTTGATTTTCGTTCCAATTTTTCTTTATCTATTACTGATGATGATCCCAGATCTATTAGGGAAGCAGTGAATTTAGAGGATAGTAAAATTTGGAAGAAGGCTATGGTTGAAGAAATGGATGCCTTGGATAAGAATGAGGCATGGGATATAGTTGAGTTGCCAGCTAGAAGAAAATCAGTTAGTAGAAAATGGTTGTTCAAGAAGAAGTTTGATGCACAAGGTAAAGTGGAGAAATACAAAGATCGGTTAGTAGCAAAAGGTTATTCCCAAGTAGAGGGAATTGACTTTGGTGAGATTTTTTTCTCTTGTTGCTAAGTTAACTTCTATTAGATTTATTTTATCTATTGCTGCTACTTTTGATCTTGAAGTGGAACAGATGGATATGAAGACAACATTCCTACATGGGGAACTGGAAGAAGAAATCTACATGAAGCAGCCAACATTCCTACATGGGGAACTGGAAGAAGAAATCTACATGAAGCAGCCAGAAGGTTTTGTAGTGAAGGGAAAGAAAGAGCTGGTCTGTAAGCTAAAGAAGTCACTATATGGTCTGAAGCAATCACCTAGGATGTGGTACCAAAAGTTTGACACATACATCCTTGGATTAGGACTTGTAAGAAGCAGGGTTGATCACTGTGTATATTCCAAGCAGGTTGATAATCACTTCATTTATGTATTGTTGTATGTTGATGACATGTTGTTGGTAGGAAATAACATAGATGTTATCAAGGAGGTGAAATCACAACTATCCTCCAAATTTGACATGAAGGATCTCGGTGTTGCTAACTTCATTTTGGGAATGGAGATTAAAAGAGATTGTGCAAACATGAAACTCTGGTTGAATAAGAGAAAATATGTTGAGACGATATTGCAGAGGTTTAATATGCATGGAAGTAAACTAGTCAAGGTTCTTATTCCTATAGGTGTAAAGTTATATGCAGATCAATGTCCCAAGACACAGGAAGAAGAAGAGGACATGTCCCATGTTCTGTATGCCAGTGTAGTTGGAAGTTTGATGTATGCAATGGTCTGTACTAGACCGGACATTGCACATGCAGTGGGAGTTTTGAGCAAGTATATGTCAAAACCAGGGAAGGAGCATTGGACAACAGTAAAGAGGGTCTTTAGGTATCTTCGTGGCACTACCAATTATGGATTGTGCTACCAAGGAAGACCAGAATTGGACAGAGTGGTGGACATACATGGCTTTGTTGATGCAGACTGGGCTGGAGATCTGGATCACAGAAGATCTACAAGTGGGTATGTGTTTAACCTATTTGGAGAAGCAATCAATTGGATGAGTAAAAGATAGGCTGTAATGGCACTCTCAACTATAGAATCTGAATACATGGCAGCCACTCATGCAAGCAAGGAAGCAGTATGGTTACAAAAATTGTGTTCAGGTATTAGGTTGGTACAACAAGTAGTGAGATTAGATTGTGACAGTCAGAGTGGAATCTTCCTGGCAAAGAACCCATCTTATCATTCGAAGACAAAGCATATTTATGTTCAATATCACTTTGTGAGAGACATGGTTGAGGAAAAGAAGGTGTTGCTGGAAAAGGTTGACAATTTGACGAATGTTGCAGATTCATTGACAAAGTCCATGAGCACAGAAAATTTCTCCTAGTGTAGAGTAACAATGGGCATTGTTACCCTGGATTGTTGACTATATAATCCCCTGGACCCCTGGATAAAAATAAAACAACAAGTGGGAGAATGTTGGGTATGTGTTATATTATTTGCATGTGTGTGTGTGGGTGCGTCAGAGATGACAACTACATCTGACGATCCCTCTAGTAGTGCTCTTTGTGTCGTGTGTGCTGGGCGCTTTCCTAGGGGGTAGGTATGCCCCCCCTAGTTACGCGCAACATTCAGGGCAGTGCCCCGAAATTGTTTTTTGGGCGGTTTTTGCTATTTTTAGCGGTTTTGTAAATTAATACCGGATTAATGGATTAGGGTTTTTGTATCTACGGAATACCTAAAAACATTGTATATATATTGTATGGTGAATGGTGAAATTCGATATAATGAATATAAGAAAGGTTTTCCTGGTTGAGGGTTTCCAGTATAAATCTTTGTGTACTATGTGAATGAGCCATTGATTAAATTCTATTTTGCTTAAGAATCTATATGCATTGCTTTACTTCACAGGTTTAAACTTACACTAGACACACCAGCAGAGGGGTCAGTGAGTCACCAGGACTGAGAATTAGAGTAGGGCGCACCATTTGGGACAATTTCCAGGCCTTTTCGAGAGGTATAGCCACCAGGGTGAACTTTCTAGACTTTCATCAGTTAACGTGCAAGTTGTCAGTGTTTCCTAGACTACCTAAGTTAGGAACATTACAACGGTATAAGATCTTTAGTCCTACTAGCCTATGACTAAAGACAATGAGTGTAGTAGAAGACCCAGATGGTTGTGAGCATGTAGGTGACGAATATGTCACTTACAAAAAGCACAAGGAAAGAAGGTCTAGGCCTGACTTTCCTCCTTTTCCTCCCAGCTCAGAGGAAGAGGAAGAGGCGCACAGGGAAGCAGAGAGAAGGGTAGAGTGTGAGGTGGAGAGTGAGGTAGAGAGGATGCTAGGAGACAGATATGAGAAACCAGAGGGCAGTGGTAAGTACCCCATGGAGCCAGAGGCAACTTTCATGCAGGTTATCAACGATATGGTAGGTATTCATCAGGCCATGAATCAATCCTTAGCACATATGGCATATATATTGGCTATAGTGGGCACCTCGTGCACACAAGCCCCACATGCAACACAGGGGAACTCGGGGGCAGGCAGTAGACCCTAGTCTCCTACTTGCACATACACCTCTTCATGTAGGATTCCTAGACCTTTGTTTACTATTTTCCAAAGGGAACCCCCAGTAGAAACACAACTATCGATAACACATAGGCCGCCTACTCATGCAGAGGACATTGCAGAGTACATGAGGGAGTATGCAACATTGGGCCGTGACTTCCATCAGTACATGACCCTAGTCGAGTATTGTGGGATTAGACTCAGGAACCGCCCTAGAGAGCCACAGAGAGGAGGACCGTAACAACAATAGGGGCATAACATTGATTTCATCCGGAAAGTTGGTAAACTCACCATACCTTCTTTCGATAGTTCGTCCAAATGCACTGCCAGAGCTTGGGTACAGAAGCTAGACACATACCACAAGCTCAACTAGATGACCGAGATAGAGGCCATCAATTTCGCTACCTTACACTTGGAGGGTGAGGGAAACGAGTGGTGGAATCATGGATTGGTGACATTGGGTCATAGTCACATCACCTCATATAGGGAGTTCACAGAGATACTCATGGACAGGTTTGACAAAAGGGATCTATCCCAGTTGAGACAAACTGGCACAACAAAGGCATTCATCATGGAGTTTCAGCGGGTAGCTGTGGCAATGATAGATATATCAGAGCCTAGGCTGATCATGCTATTCACAAAGGGACTCACAGAGCCCTTGAGAGGATGGGTAAAGGCATACAGGGCTCCCACCTTGCAGGATTCCATCCTATACACTCGAGATTTGGCAGAATTAGTGCCAAAGAATAAACCCTTTTCCAAACCCTTCATACCCTAGAAGGATCGAGACAGGAAGCCATTCTAGAGAGAATGGAAGGGAAAGGAGAAGCTGGATAATGAGATGAGTTGAGAGCTGCAGAGACCCTTGGGTCCTAGGCCACAGGTGCATGGGAAAGGAAGAGATCCATTATATTAAGGTGGCAACATATAGTGTGGACAGTGAGGAGGAGGAGCAAGATAGTGGGTGCACTAGCTCAGAGGAGGAGTTAGCACAGGCAGAGGAGAAGCCTCCCCGTAGACTACCAACACTGACAGGATCCCATCCTCTGGTAGTCCCACAGCCGCATGAGTAGGCTAACAGACAAAAACCAACAAAGGGAGGAGTCATAGCAACCCTTTTTGGTGTTCCCAGGTATGATACCCTTCAGATCAGAGGGACTATTCAAGGGCAATAGACAATCACTTTGATAGATGGTGGGGCCACCCACAACTTCATTGATGCTTCACTGGTATCAAGACAGGCACTTCAGAGAGAGGAGTTTGAGGGGTTTGATGTTGCAGTAGCAGATAACCACATAGTGGAGTGTCTAGACAGAGTTCTAGATTTGGAGATAAAGTTAGGCAACTACACATTGAGAGACACATTTTATATGGTTGACCTATCTGACACAAATGTGGTATTGGGAGTCTACTGGATGATTACCTTAGTAAAAATCACCACCAATTACCAAACCTTGGAAATGGGATTCAGAGACCGTGATGGGAATAAGGTTGTCCTAAGAGGTATGTCGATAGGAGCACCTAGGACAGTCTCAACTAAGAGGATGGAGAGGATATTCAGACACGGGGAGGTAGCATATACCGCAAAGTGTTTGATTATTGTGCAGAAGGATTCAGAGGGTCGACAACAATATCATACAGAGATCAAGAATTTGTTGGGACGACATCATCAGGTTTTGGGTCGATTCCACCAGGGAGACCACTTGACAGGGGGTTTGAGCACACCATTGAGTTGGAGGAGGGGGCCAAACCTATGATCACCCCCCTATCGTCATCCTAGGATGTTCAAGGATGATATAGAGAAGGAAATCAAGGAATTTCTAGTGATGGGACACATTAGATCGAGCAACAACCCTTTCCCCTCTTCAGTTGTCTTAGTTCTGAAGAAGGATGGCAGCATGAGGATGTGCATTGATTACCGAGCCTTGAACAAGAAAACCATCAAGAATTGGTATCCTATTCCATGCATTGACGAGTTGATGGACGAACTGCATGGGGTAGTTTTCATCTCAAATATTGATCTACGCTCTGGGTATCATCAGATCAACATCCGAGAGCAGGACATAGAGAAGACAACATTTCAATGTCACTTTGGACATTTTGAATTCCTGGTTATGCCATTTGGGCTAACCAATGCACCTGCTACATTCCAGTCTTACATGAACCACATATTTATGGATCAATTGAGGAAATCTATCCTAGTTTTCTTTGACGACATCTTGGTCTACAACAGGACATGGCAGGAGCATGTGAGACACCTGGAAGAGGTATTGAGCATCATGGAGGCACAGTCCTTATATGCCAAAGAGTCCAAGTGTGAGTTCGGTATGACAAAACTACTTTACTTGGGCCACATCATCAATGCACAGGGGGTATAGGTGCATCAGGAAAAGATCAAATCCATTCTGGATTGGCCAACGCCCATGAACATGATAGAGTTGATGAGTTTCTTCAGGCTGTGCAGCTATTACAAGCCATTTTTCTAGGGTTTTTCTCAGCTTGGAGCATCGCTGATGGATATTACCAAGCATGGGGCTTTCTTCTAGACCGAGGAGTCATGGAAAGCCTTTGATCACATGAAGGAAGTCATGGGAAGTTGTGCAGTGATGGCATTACCCGACTTCACCTTACCAATTGTACTAGAGTGTGACGCATATGACGAGGGTATGAGTGCAGTTTTGATGTAGGTAGGACATCCCATTTTATTCGAGAGCAAGAAGCTCAATTAACCGGAGAGGTTTTTCTCCATTTATGACAAGGAAATGCTAGAAATCATGCATGCCTTGACCAAATTCTGATAATATTTGGTGGGAAGCAAATTCGTGGTCAAGATAGATCACAACAGCTTGAAGTATTTCCTTGAGCAGAAGGACCTCAGTGAGTGTCAACATAAATGGGTGACGAAGGTACATGCATTCGACTTTGACATAGAGTATGTCAAGGGGAAGAAGAACATTATGGCCGATGCACTATTGAGGAGGCCTACGATATGTTCTTTGATGTAGATTTCAACAGATTGGAAATCCCACTTATTAGTGGAATATTTCAAGAACAAGTTCACTTGTGAGGTTATGTATGGGAAGATACAGGATGACAAGTATAGGGTCATTGACAATGCCATATTATACAAGGACATAGTCTACTTGGTGCCAGATTTGGGGCTCAAGAAGAAGATCCTCACATCAGTTCATGATTCACCACGAGCAGGCCATCAAGGTTTTTTCAAAACCTACAGACAAATCAAGGAGAGGTTCTCGTGGAAGGACCTCAAACAAAAAATTATGAGACACATCAGTGAGTTTGTGACTTTCCAGCAGAACAAGTTAGAGCATGCTCTTCCAGCAGGGCTACTTCAGCCACTCCCCATTCTACAATAGAAATGGGAGAGTATATCAATGGAATTCATCACAGGTCTACCCAAGGTCCAGGGTAAGGACTGTATCTATGTAGTGGTCGACAGATTGACCAAGTTTTCTCACTTCTATGCCATACCGACAGAGTACAACATAGTTTAGGTAACCGGGGTATTCTTCAGGGAGGTCTTCAGACTTCACGGGTTACCGAGGAACATCGTCAGTGATAGGGACAGTCGGTTCATAGGGACAGTCTGGAGAGAGTTTGTTTAGATTGGTGGGGACATAGTTGACACCCAACTCTAGTTATCACCCTCAGACAGATGGACAGATTGAGATTGTCAACAAGTGGGTTGAAGGATATTTGAGGAACTATGTAGGTGGACAACAAAGAACATGGGTCAAGTGGCTACATTTAGGAGAGCATTGCTACAACACCACCTTCCACATGTCCATTGGTATGACACCCTTCCGAGCATTGTACATATATGATGCTCCCACTTTGGTAGACTTGGTTTTAGAGGAGAGAAGAGCTCCCAAGGTCAAGGATTGGATCGTAGAGAGTAAGGATATTCTCAAGTTGCTGAAAGAGAACCTGCAAATGACACAGAACCAACAGAAGATGAGTGCAGACAGACACATGATAGAGCGCAAGTTTGAGGTTGGGGATTTGGTTTTTTTAAGACTCCAACCTTACAGACAATCATCTATGAAGAAGAGTGGTGCTGAGAAGCTCAAGCCTAGATTTCATGGCCCTTACAAGATCATGCGTCGAGTAGGCGAGGTTGCTTATGAGCTAGAGCTTCTAGAGGGGAGAAAGATTCATAATGTGTTCCACGTATATTGCCTCAAAAAGGTAGCGGTACAATTCATTAGCACATAAGAGGAGCTTCCCCCGTTAGATGAAGAGGGATAGTTGGAGTTGGTTCTGGAGGAGGTTTTCGAGTTCCAAGAGTGGAAACTGAGGAGCATGGTCATAAGAGAGTGTTTGATCAGATGGAGAGGGCTTCCAGTAGAGGACGCTACTTGGGAGAGCGAGCAGATGTTGCAACACCCTGGGTTGGTATTGCTTGAGGACAAGCGATTTCGGGAAGGGAGGACTGTAATGTCCCTTTCCAACTAGGAGCTCCAGAGAGGAGGATTAATGGTCTAAACCACCCTGTTAGACTATATCCAGGGCCAAAAAATGGGTAAACAGGGTTACTAGAGGTCACTCCAGTCAAAGGTGTTATGTTCAGAAAGTGACATTGACATAAAAGTGGTTAAAAGCGCTTTTAGGCCATTATGAACTAAAAATAGAACAAACGAGCTAAATTTGGAAGTCAACAACGAATTAGGGTTTTAGCAGTGAATTAGGGTATGGAAAAGATATAAGAGAAGGGTCAGCGACCTAATTCAGTATTATGCAGATTATGACTTGTCATTGAGGAAAGAGGCCCATCTCAGGAGAGTTAGGTCAGTGGATTCCAGGAGGAAGACATCGATTGGCTAATTTCAGTGTTGAGAGACACACCATAGTCACCGAGAAGATCATAGAGGTCTTCCATCATTCTTCAACAGCGGTTAGACAGGGTCCAGCTGCAAGGGCGCACTTATCCAGGGTGAGCACGCAACTTCTGAGGAGGTTCAGTGGATCAACTTGTCCCATCCAGGGAGATTTCAAAGATTCTCCTCTAACCTAGTTAAGAGGAAGGCAAGGCACATTTTTTTCCTAGTTCCTCGTGAGATTCCGATAAAGGAATCATCTGGGCGCATTTTATAGACTTGGAAGTGCGACGCTTTTGGTGGACACATTTGGGGTTTTTGAGCGAGCATCAGATCAGATTCAAGGAAACCCTTCCGACCCATTTCCTAGTAGGTCAGGGCGATCGTTTTGAGATACTTCTCAGCCTATTTCGACAGTGGAATCACTAGGGCACAGTTTTCTAGAGAGGGAGGGGTGCATTCCCCTAGGGGGATCCATCCGGGATCCAAACACACCAACAGAGGGGTTGGTCAGTCATCAGGACTGAGAATTAGAGCAAGGCGTACCATTTGGGACAGTTTCTAGGCTTTTTCGAGAGGTATAGCCACTAGGGAGAACTTTCCAAAATTTCATCAGTTACCGTGTGAGTTGCCATAGTTCCAGCTCATCCTTTGACCTCACAGTTCTCATCTACTATTGGGTATTATCATTTAGTTTTCTTATTGTATTCCAACTAAGATCCTTTTGTCTTTTGATCTAGCCGAGTGATTAATTTTATTCAGCCGCATTCGACATTTGTGCTGAACAAAGATATCATAATATCAACTTTGAAGTCCTTTATCACATTTGTTATTTGTATGATCATTTATATGCTGTAAACAATTAATCCTACATACACATTAGCAGTCTTTCCTAGACTACCCAAGTCAGGAACATTACACTTAAATAACTAAAACTGCTAATAGTGATAAAATTAAACTGATGCATATGCTAAAGTGAACTGAGCTTTGACAAAAACTGACTAGGACTGACAGAACTAAGTTCTGTATCGAGCACTAGTATCCATACGCACTGTTAGAGGCCAACTGGGAGATAACTGTATGTGTTAGCAGTTTCTTTAGGTACTCCTTCAAATTATCTCCTTTAGAAAGCAATAAGTCTTTTGGTTTTTCTTCTGGAGTCTTTGATACTTCTTCTGCAATCTAGAGTATAGTTTTTCCAATTCCTGGTTGTGGTGTTGCAAGGTCTGGATTTGAAGTTTCAGTTCTTTCACTTGTTGGCTATCATCAACCCTCTATGTTTTGACCTCAACCTGTTTCTTCTTTTTGTCTTGATTTGTGATAGATTTTTTGTGGTCAACCAATGTTTTGCTCCTTGTTCTCATATTGTATTTGTGTACAACCTACAGTTCCTTCCCTTTTGTTCCTTTAATGGACCCTTGTACTCCCAAAGTGTCAGTTTCAATATCTAGTTTAATGTCTTGTAAATTGTGGTAAGGATCCCCTGCATGTGGTGAGGTGCCAATATAATATTTCTTAGGATCAAATCCATAATCTTGTATTCCCTGTTGAATGTAGTCTATGGGATACTCCTTTTTCACTGTCACAAATGGTGTTTCTGTAGTCTCATCCTCATTAGACTTTGATTTCTTTTTTTTCACCGTCATTCCCTTCAAAACATTGAATTCCATTTCTTCGATCCTGACAAATTCGGGACTATCATCATTCTCGATCACAATTGGCTGGGGGTCTTTTAATGATGGCTTAAAAAGAGCCTTGGAGTTCAGCCTCAATTGATTTGTAATTCTAGTTTTTTCTGTTTAGCTTTCTTGGTGCTTCAATGTTTTGCTCACCTTTCCTCTTCCTGTCTTGTCTCTGGCTTGTTTTCTTTCGAGGGAATTCTCCTTGTTTTAGGGATTTTCCCCTTATTTGATGTGGGTTGGACATACTTCATCAATCTTCCAGGATCTGGAGAATTCCTGACCTCCGTCTTATCTTCACTTGCATCACATTCTTTCTGCGAATCAGGCACCTGTTACTGCTCTTTCAATCCCACAGACTTCAAGAAATAACCCCAAGGAATTTCAAGTTCATCTGGAGTGAAAGTTACCAACAATTTAATCAAGCCATGATTGTACAGGCTCCTATGAGTATATTTAGGGTGACCTTGAACCCTTCTGGCCATTTTGGTTAGGCTCTTAAGTAGGTAATATGGTAAATTAAGCTCTCTATCTCCACTTAGATGTGTAAGGAAACAAAGGTGATTACAATGTACAATGTTGAATTGACCCTCACCTGTGACATACCTCTGCAATGCTATTAGGGCTCCTTTCCAGTCTTCCTTTATCCACAACATAGGGATTCCTTGGCTCCAGTCAGGGTCTTAGTGCTCAGGAACCAAGAATTTGTTGCAGATGTCGGGAGGCAACTTGCCTTTCTTAAACGATCTTTCCCCACAAACAGGGAGAGCACAAGTTGCTCCATGAAGTGTTCTGTAATATGAATCTAGGTATCCCGGTCTGGAAGCCAACAAACGTCTGTGTGAACAACATAGCCAGGCATGTGTTGTGTCCTTCAAATGCACACGAGAAATTATACCACTCGGCCTTTATGAAAATATATTTGATTTTGGGTATGGATTTGAACAATTCTAGGCCTTATGGCTCGGTCCTATTCAACTACCATCATTCTCAAGGAGGAACTATGGTGGACAGAGTAGCTTTGATGTCAATGATGCAGTGAATGTAGATTTTTTCATATTGAAATCGATACCTGTGTGCTGTTAACCCTCTGTTCAAGTTGTAGTGGCCATGATGAACTAATACAGTTCTCACGATAATGAGTGATGTTGTGTAATGATGGAATTGCATGTAATCCTGTGTGGAGGCACTTGTTTATGATCATTCAGGTATGCAGACACCATTCAAATGGTTCAAACATTTAAAATAACAAATTAAATTATAAAATGATTTCAAAATTAGCGCACCAATCCTCGTTTGCAATAATAGCTTGGTTCTTGCAATCAACTCTATTATGCATATAAAACAATGTCAAACCTGCTATGAGCTCAACCAATGGAAAATTTGATGACCAATACTTCAAACCCAAACCATGACATGCAATTAACCTTCAAGAAAACAAAAATATGGTGCAAAAAATCAATCAAGAAAGGTAATGATAAAAAACTAAGTCGTTTAGTAATGAGGAGCCAACTTAAACAATAAAAAAAGGAACATTTTTTTATGGAGGTATAGGGAAATGAGAGAGGAGGGGTAGGGGTGCAGACTTGGGTCTCAACATTGACTCCAATTGGGGACAACACCCTTGTATGGGGTGTTGATGACATTAGATCATGTGCCTTGGAATTCAATATCTTGTTCCCACTCCCCTTAACTTACTTATGCTTCTTGTCTACCAGCCATGTATATCTATTACTGTCTCTCAACCATGCATATTCTGGAATTAAAAACTAAAGCTACACCCCAATGCCTTTGTTGGGATATGGAGTCTTTATTCACACACAAAATAATTAATCAAATGCAAATGAAAAAGAAAAACTACTATGGTACAAGAGGGACCTTCCCTCAGTATTTCAAGCAAAATAGTGTTTCATGAAGCGCCCATTTACTGGGCCTCCAAAGATCTTAGTATCATCTAGATTGTGTAATTTTTTTTATTATTTTCCATAACCTAAACTACCTTAAAAGGACCAAACCAAAGGTTATCAAACTTACCATGCTTAGGCTTCTCATCCCTTCTGGAATCCCACCTCAAGACCAAGTCTCCTTCTTGAAAGATCTCCTTCTTGGTTTTCTTATCAAAAGCTGATTTGATCTTGCTTTGGTACACCTTAGTTATCTGATTTAGTGCTTCTCTCTTTTGTTGAACCTCTATAATCTGAAAGATTCTCCTCTGGATGTCATTTGGCTCCTCAATTTCTTCCTGGAAGAATTTTAGAACCGGAAGACCGAGTTGAGTAGGGAAGACAACATCTATCCCATAGACTAGATGAAATGGTGAGGTTCCCATGGATATCTTGGTGTTGATCCTATCAACCCATAAGGCATACTTAAGTTTAGAGTCCCAGGATTTCTTGTTTTCAGTAAAACATTTCTCGATGATCCCGATGAGAGTTTTGTTTGATGACTCGACCAACCCATTCCCCTGAGGGTAGTAGGGCGTGGAATGTATTAAGGAAATGTTATGGATACCATAGAAGTCAATCATGGATTTGGACTTGAATGTTTAGGCATTGTTATTATTATCTTTCTAGGGTATCCAAACTTGGAAAAGATATGGTTCCCAAGAAATTCATGATCACCTTGTCAGTAACATTCCTGGTGGGCACAACCTCGATCCTTTTGGTAAAGTAGTTAGTGGCAGTTAGAATCCACTTGTGCTGCCCACTGGAGGGTGGATTTATCTCACCTATGAAATCTAATCCCCATTGCTGAAAGGGGCCACTGATAGTGATAGGATTGAGGGGTAGTGAGAGTAATTTCTGTTTGCCTGCAAACTTTTGACATTCATTGCATGCCCTTACTGTGGTGAATACATCATAGAAAAGGGTGGGTCAGTAGTACCCTTCCCTTAGGATCTTGAGGGATGTGGATTTCCAATGTTGGTGTCCTCCACAAAATCCCTTGTGCATATATGTTGTGACTTGTTTAGATTCATCTTCATTAAGACATTTTAATAGGATGCCAACAAGATCCCTCCAATACAAGTTCTGATTTAAATGCAAAATTTTATAGAATTTAATTTGAGAGACCTGGCCCTTGTATTTTTCAAATATGGTGGGTGTTCTAGATGTTGCAGAAAGTAAATAACATCTCGATACCAAGGTGAAGAATATTAGTTTTCATATACCTACATGCTGTCTTTTCCAGACTGTGTCATGGGTGCATCCAATTGGGTGAAGGTCTAATGTAATTCCAACGCCTTACAATTTGATTTTGATAACAACTTGGCAAGTCCCTATTCCTTAATCAACCTGGTGGGTTTTATGTGCAGGCCATACTCCAATAATTTGACAATCCATTTCCCTCTCTTCCCTTCACTGTCTGGCTAGACCAGAATCTCGTTAACACTGTTGCTAGGAACATAGGCTATTATGCTAGACTGTAACACATACACCCTGAAGGCCTTCAAAGATTTGACCAATGCTTAGGCTTGCTTTTCTAATATGTCATACTTCAACTTAACATCTCGAAGGGATTTTCTGAAAAAGGTTATGGGTTGTTCATGCCCTTCTTCATTTTTTTGCAATAATACAACAACAATGGTTTCCTCGGAAGTGAAAGAGAAGATAGAAAACTCTTTGGAATAGTCAGGGCTGACATGGGCTGCAACTAAAGCTTACTTGATCCTTTGGAATGTTGATTTTTCCTCCAGTGACCACTTAATAACATCATATTTCTTCAACATGTTAGTGATAGACCTTATGATTTCAACAAAGTTTGGCACAAAGCGCCTTAAAATATTTATTCTGCCTATAAAAGACTGAATAAACTTCTTCTTTCTGGGAATTTCAATTTCCCGAATGACATCAACTCTATTTGGGTCTATTTTTTTTCCTCCCGTTGATATGATGTGGCCTAGGAGCTTACCTTCTAGCATATAAAAGTGGGACTTATTGGGATTCAAAGAGATCCCATACCTTCTGCATTTCCGGAAAATCTGCTCAAGGTGCTGTAAATGTTCATCATCGGATTTGGAGAAAATGGTGATGTCATCCAAATATATAACCATAAATTTGTCTTTCTCCCCCACGAAGGCTATGTCCATAGCCCTATGAAAGGTGGCCCCTGCGTTCATCAATCCGAAGGGAATTTTGTCATACATGAATGTCCCCCATGGGGTAGTGAATGTTGTTGTTTCTTTGTCTTCTTCACACCCTACTATCTGGTTATAACCAGAGTATCCATCCAACAAGGAAATTGTTGGCACAGGGGCAGACCCAGGGTTCAATGCTCAAAAGTGCACCAACAAAACCCTAACTACCGACCCTTTCGGCAACACCTGCGAAGCAGATGAAGTCTCACCCGAGGTAGAGACAAGGGTGGCTGCAAGACTCAGTTGTCTGCAACCTTAACTGGGACATAGATCTGTGATTATACTACTTACAGCGCACCTAGCATCAGTTAACCATTAATATCCAACCCTTATTCTACTTCGCAGATAACATAGAGCATCGCAATATTCACTTAGATCTACAGTATCTCAGCACTTAGCGACAATAATACACTAGGTCAGATTTACGTGGTTCACCCCCCACCCTGGGGCTACGTCCACCAACTCTTCTTATTTATTAGTATCTTCAATTGTCAGTTACAACATAGAGCACAAAAACCCTTCTTTGCAAAGGACAGAAGATCCACGTAGCTCGCTAGATCCTTCTTCCTTACACTTCAACACAAAACCTCTTACAATAATTTGCACTTAGCCTCGCAAGATTCTTAGGATCACGCACAAAGCATTTACAATCTACTTCCAATCACACAGATCTAATTATTAGCACTAAGCCATCTACCATACATCCCGTAGATGCGCTTCTTTCTTCTATCTAGCCTAAACATCTATTTATACATTACAAAAGTGGGCCTAAGCATGGGTAAACCCACTGACCGACATCCTTTTCCCATTACATTAACCCAAAAACCCTAATAGGGGCCCAAGAGTGGACCGAGATGCTTCGCTTGGTAGTCCTTCTTTGACTAACTGTCGCAGTTCCAAAATAGGTCAAAATGACCCAAGTTATCCCAAAACTTGGTCAAGGGCCAACAGGCCCCCAACACTCACCTTTGACTCATCCCGAGTCACTCTGGTCTGTGCAATTCTGCTTCAAAGGTATCGATCTTGGCTCAAGCTACTTCGAATTGCTGCTTCGCTGTGGCCTCCTACTGGGTGAATTCTAAGATCATTGTGTTGTTTATTGGTCCTTCTAGGCATTGTTCTACAGTGATGACGACTTTCTTAAGTTCTGATTCCTGTCTTTTGATATCAGCAAATAATATGCATGCCTTGTATTGCACCAGTTGGAGTTGCTGAGTTACTTCCATGACCTTGCTCTGGATCATATGTATCCGTTGTTGAGCTATGCGTTGCTCATGAGATATTTTTATTCTATCCACTACAGACAAAGCCTTCAACTGTGCCTATAATGTATTCGCATGCTGCTTTGATTCCTCTATATGTGAATCCAATGCCTGTAACTCCAGGTTCTCTATAAGGTTCTCATAGATTTGGGCACTCTGGTTACTGAGCTTCTTGCACTCTGATGCAAGAGATTTCAATTGGTCAACTGTGCTCCGAGCAGTTGCTTCTCACTGGTCTCTTATCTCCTGAGGCGTCTCAGGTACAACACGAAGTTCTAGATCGGCAATGTGTTGTTGCAGCTTCTATATACCGTCTTCCAGCTGGGCCACCTTTTTTGGAACTCTCTCTTCAACTGGTACTTCGATAATGGTCACAGAGCAGAGTGCTCTGTCGACTAGTTCCTTTACTTCAATCTGCTCTGCAAGTAACTGTTCCTTGCTTTTTTGTAGCTATGCTTTCTCTTTATCCCACTGTATTTGAAGAGAAATTTTTTCTCCTTCGACAACACCGCGCTGCTTGACAAGTACTCCTTGTGCCTGTGTCAGAGCTTGGGTGGTTCTTGCTGTGTCTTCTTGAGCTTGTCGAAGGCGAGCTTCGACCATGTCAACAATCTGGTGAAGTCGGGTTGGTTTGTCTCCTGGTTCTACTGTCCTTGCTGTCGGAGGCACGATGCATACTACACAACTGAACTGGAGTTCCTACTGAACTCCTTAGAGTTCGATATCTATATGGTTATACATCAGCTCCTGCTTCACCTCCTGCTTCTCTACTATCTCCTTTGAAGCATCATTCACTGCTGTAATGATGAAATCAAAGTCATCCAATGTGAGGGCAGTTCACATCTTGGTCACAGGGGTCCTAGGCTTCTTTTGGGAGGATGCTTTCAGAGGCGAGACCTTCCTTATCTTTGACGAGTCTTATTCGTCCCTAGGCAGTGGTACTTCGCCTTTCTATTGTTCAATTTCTGTGCCTTCTATCTCTTCGCCATCACTTCCTTTGTCTGGTTTGATAGAGGTAGTCCTTACAGATGCATTGTCTACTTCGTGAACCTCTTCAGCCTTCTTCATTTTGCTTGGTCCCAGTGTGTCCAGTAAATTCTCTGTGCTATCAACATCAGATAGTTCTACGGGGTTCACTGGAATGAGAAGGTCTGTTGACCAATCCTTGGTGATCTCTTCGAGGTCTTCTTCAGTCAACTTTTAGTAAGATTGCAACTGTTGCTTATGTTCATCAGCTCACGCTGTTATATACATGAAGTGGCGATCCGTGCTAAACTTCATTAAGGGTTTGAATCTGTGGAGTGTATTTGGGGTAATGCGAGGTGTAGCTTGGATGGCGATCTTCAGTTGGTTGTAGTTTACGTGGAAGATGACATTCGACTGCCATTGCTTGTTCATATCGGTCAAGTACCACAGGGTATTGAACCTCGCATCCAAAGTTTCAAATGGCTCGGTCTCTAGGAAAGTGGCACCCTCAGACATCTCCCATACTATGAAGGTGATCAGTATGAGAAGCCAACTGAAATGGAACTCATACCCTTGTTCTTGCACTTCCCTGCAATCCAGTTCGAGCTGATTCACCAAGTACTTCGCCCAATTCATCTGGAGACCCTCGACGCACTTCCCTGCAAGGTCATTGACGAATCTAGTTACTTGGGTGGGTCGGTTCTTATGGACTAGCTTGCCTACGATCAACTGACAGGAAATGCACACTATGCCACTCTGAATAGAGGCTACCTTGTAGCCTCGCGTGCCTTTCTTGACATCACCATAGGTTTCTTTGATCTTCACTGCTAGTGCTCTGTCGGTGGTCTTTCTAGGATAGAATTCTTGTGGATCAAGTCCTTGCATGCCGAGTCCCGTGATCCGATTAATCACGGTGGGATCCACCGTGACACGGTGGTTCAACCAGAAGTAGCCTCCGTGATAGCAAGACAAAAGTAGCTTTACTCACGCATTCACCTCCTGGTGTCTGCTAAAGTGCAAGATCTTCATGACATTCAACAATGTTGATTGCGCGAGGTTTTGTGTCCAACACTGCGGGATGATCTTCGAGTTATTTCCCTTCATCTTCGTTAGATACTTGTGTGGAGCGAGCATACTATAGACTTTCTTGTCGCCAAGATTGAAGTTGCTAAACTTTAATGCTGCGAGCTTGTCCTGATCGACACGAATTGCGCGGACCCCTTTTGGCAAGTATGCAGTAACCATAGCATACTCGAATTCTTGAGGCACACTGTCACAGTTTATTTCTCCATGCAGAGGGGGTAGGTAAGTAGGAAAAATGCTCAAAATTAGTTTAGTGTTCGCTAGATCATCCCTATGTTTAGTACGCTTCTCGTCGACCCATTGAGACGATCCTGTTTGGGTAGTGGACAGAGAAGCTGCTACTCCTCTTGTCGATGATGCTTGGACTTCAGTGGACATTCCTCTGTTCGACATGATTCTCTCAGTCATTAAATCAAGGAGAACTTCTATGAAAGATTCTTCGACTGAGGTGAGTTCGTCGGACATACACGCACAGAATAAATAATCAGGGTCACAATGATCTTGGGCACTGCACAAGAATGAATAACAAGGACGTGATGATCACTGTAGACACTTGCTAGTCTCCGAGATTCAATTTATCAGTTGGAAAAAGTGTTATTCAGGAATGGCGCGATGAGATAAATAGGTAATCTCAGCAACGTTTGGCTTGCAACGGGTATGGGGCCTCCATTAACTTTGTTCTATCCATTCTGCCATGGTATAGTGGTGATCCTTTAATGATTTTTTGCCCATTTGAGGGAGAAGTCGAACGGGTATATCAGTCCAATGGCTATATTGCTTAGCCATGGCGAAGCGACCCATGTCGCTATTCTGATATCTCGGCAAAGCTCAAATTTTGCGAAGTTTCTTTCTGCAATGTTCCATCTGGAATCTCTTGCAATTTCATCCTCCTTCTATTTAACTTTCTAGCTTTCTTTCTAGTGAGCTTCGTCTCAGTAGTTCTTTTCCCATTCTGATTCATATTTTGCTTGGATATAGTCACTTCGCGCTGCTGAGTTTCTTTCTTAGGGTTAAGGTATAACATCTCTTCTTTATCTGAGATAGAAACTTCAGTCTTCTGTGAGTCCTCTGGTGTTTTGATAACTTCGACGTCTGGTTTTCGAGTATGATATGGCTTCGATCTGTTCTCCTATTCTTCAATCTACTGCGCGATCCTTCTTGTCATGAAGTCTTTTAACTCTTGTCTCTTCTGTTCTAAAACTTTTTCTTCTTCTTTCTTTCTAGCTTGATCTCTTTCAATCCAAGGATTTCCAACTAGCATAGTAAATAGGGCACTGTCCTCAATGAATTTGATAATCTCAAAATATTCCTCTATCGAAGTTCCATTGGCGTTCATAGATATCTAAGTGAGCCTTCCATATAGGTTTACCTGTTTTCCTCTGAATAACCCTATTCCTCCTAGAGATGGAGTCATAGCATGCCTCCTTATAGCTTCCCAAGTTTTTTCTGTCATATCATTCACCTGTGTTTCCTCATCCAAAACACAGTGAATGCCGAAGTCTCCTATTCTTACCTCAATGCATTCTTTTTCTTTAAAGATCTCTGCTAATCTAACATGTTGATGGTCATTAAAGGTGTATTCCATCTATAGTAACATCTTCTCTGATTCTTTTTGGGGTTCTGCTATTTCTGGATTTGCTTTAGGGTTTTCTTCATGCAGACTCATTTTTTCAAGCTTAGCAATCATTCTAGGGAAATCCAATACTTTGTGATCTAGAGCTTTACAACAAAGACAACTAGGTATTCCACCAGGGCATTCCTTAGGTAGATGTCCCAGTCTTCTACAACTATAGCATAGGGTCAACCCTCTCTTTCTTTTAAATGATCCCCAGCCTCTTCTGTACTGCGCACTAGGATCATGGTAGTTATCTTGCAAAAAATTATTTCTAGGATCCAACGTCTATTTGTTAGTCAAAACATTCTTTCTATGAATAGGTATACCATATCTATCACTATTCTTATCAGATCTATTCATATAAAACCTTCTTTCATCTAATAATTCCCTAGTTTTCAAGCTAGGACAAAATCTACCAAGAATACCTAGATCCGTGATTTTATAAACAAAATTTTCTACTAGTCTTACTTTTACAGAGCACAAAGCTTTCAGATCTAGAACTTTCTTACCTTTGTCAGAGCACAAAACTTCCAGATCTTACCTCTTTTTTGCATATCTGACCTCTTTCTTTTAGGATCCCCCACTTTTTCTTTTCTTAGGGCACAAAGCGTTCAGATTTGGCTTCTTTTCTTCAGATCTATCCTTCCTTCTTTCTTTAGCACTGAGCTTTTTAGATCAAGTGGAATACTGTGCACTAGGGTACAGATCCATGCACAAAGCTTCCATAGTCTCTAGATCGAATCTTTTCATGAAGATTTTCTTTCTCAAGTCTCAACAATCACAGTTTCGGGTCCCGACAATGGAACCATTTGTTGGCATAGGGGAAGACCCAGGGTACAACACTCAAGAGCGCACCAACAAAACTCTAACTACTGGCCCTTTCGGCAACACCTGCGAAGCAAATGAAGTCTCATCCGAGGTAGAGACAGGGGTGGTTGCAAGACTCAGGTGTCTGCAACCTTTGCTGGGACACATATATGTGATTATACTACTTACAGTGCGCCTAGAATTAGTCAACCATTAATATCCAACCCTTATTCTACTTCACAGATATCACAGAGAATCACAATATTCACTTAGATCTATAGTATCTCAACACTTAGCGACAGTAATACACTAGGTCAGATTTACATGGTTCACCCCCACCCTAGGGCTATGTCCACCAAATCTTCTTCTTTATTAGTATCTTCAATCGTCAGTTACAACATAGAGCACAAAAGCCCTTCTTTGCAAAATAAAGAAGATCCACACAGCTCTCTAGATCCTTCTTCCTTACACTTCAACACAAAACCTCTTACAACAATTTGCACTTAGCCTCACAAGCTTCTTAGGATCATGCACAGAGCATTTACAATCTACTTCCGATCATGCAGATCTAATTATTAGCACTAAGCCATCTGCCATACATCCCATAGATGCGCTTCTTTCTTCTATCTAGCCTAAGCACCTATTTATACATTACAAAAGTGGGCCTAAGTGTGGGTAAACCCACGGGCCGACATCCCTTTCCCATTACATTAACCCAAAAACCCTAATAGGGGCCCAAGAGTGGACCGAGACGCTTCGCTTGGCGGCCCTTCTTTGACTAACTGTCACAGTTCCAAAATAGGTCAAAATGACCCAAGTTATCCCAAAACTTGGTCAAGGGCCAACATAAATCCCGTGGACACCTATTACCCTTTTCAAAATATGGTCCATCTTGGGCAGGGGGTAGTTGTCCTTTAGAGAACACTTGTTGAGATTTCGGAAATCAACACACAAGCATATTTCCCCACTCTTTTTCCTCGCAAGTACCAAGTTGGCCACCTAATCCAAGTACCTCAAGGACACAATAATTCCGGCATCAAGCATTCGTTTCAGCTCTTTTTCAATTATGGACATCAACATTGGATTAAAATGTCTAATATTCTATCTGAATGGCTTAGAACCAACCTTCAGAGGGATCTTGTGATGGATGACGTCAGTGCCAAATGTCTTCAAATCCTCATACGACCATGCAAAAATATCAGCAAAATTTTTCACGAGGCTGACATACCTGTCCTTTTGTTGTGTAGCTAGTGCTTTGGAAAGTTTGACTATTTTGGGATTTTCATCAGTCCCAATGTTGCAGTCCATTACCTCTTCTTCTTGATTTTTGATGGAAACTTCTCTAGAAACATAATAACTGTCAAATAAACTTTCCAGTGACACTAGACCCCTGGGGATGTGATTTGTTTTAAGTACCACAATGTTGTGGCCAACCACTTTGTTCAACATATGAGATGTTTTCTGATTTTCTGATTCATCCTCTTCACCCTCTTGATCTATTGAGGTACTGGAGAATTCTTCAATGGTCTGCAGAAATCTTTGTAGCTCCAAATCATCACTAAAGACTTGCCAATGATTTATGTTATCTGGTATGGCTATCATGTGTATGAATTCCACTTGATATTTAATATTTGGACCAATGGGAGGTCTGAAGGTACTGGCAGCCAAGGCCAAAGAATCTGCCTTCTGATTTGCTTCTCTAGGAATGAAGGAAATGTTAAATGCTAGAAAGAAGTTGTCATCTAGGTCCCATAACTCGCTCCTATATTGCTTGAGCCTCTATTGTTTAGCTTGATAGATGTTTTTGACTTGATTTATAATTAACTCAGAATCACCAAAAACTGCCAAACTGTCAATGGCCATGTCTTTAGCTATATTGTTAGTAGTCTCAAATTCCAGCTTATAAGAGAGTGTTATTACTTCTTGTGCAGGGGAAATGAAGAGTATACCAGTCCCATAACCTTCCTTTGATGAAGAGCCATCGAAATACATATTCCATACTTTGTTCTATTGATCTGTCAATGACTGATATCTACATTTGTTGATTGTTATTTCTGGTTCATCATCATTTAAATGGAAAACATATGACCCAATCTCATCCTCAACAACATAAACTGGATGGTTGCTTGGATTTTGATGGTTACTAATGATATATTCCAATATGAACTCCATGTATAACATCCTATGTTCTCCTCTGAAAATAGGGATGGTAGCATATGTGAGGTCCATTTGTAATGATCCTCCAACCTTCTTGGCCCACGTCCTGGACAAGAGCATACCAAACTTGGGGGGAATGTCATCCACACCGATGCCCATCACTACACTCTTCATGTGTAATATACCATATATAAAATGTATGCAGAACATAAGTAAAATGCTAGTAATGGCAGAATAACAACAATATAACCAAAACATTCACCACAATAACACAAAAATGATATAAGAATAACAATAGAAATAACACTTTGAATCTGAAAGCAATATTCACGGGCCTCTTCGAGGGGGCAACCTCCAGTTGAGCAAAGTTCTATTAAAAGAATATCCAAGCTAGGGTTCTCATACCCTTGACTCCTATTTATACTAAAAAGAAGCATCTAGAGGAAGATCCTTCTAGAAGCAGAAGCTTCTATTAGGTCTTCTTACATCTGCCTTATTCTATTTTATTGAAAGGCCTTATTAATATTGACCTTTATTACATCCAAATATATTGTTTTACCTATGTGTGGGTTAGGACCCTAAGATGTCCGCCCCCTTAAAAACAACCTTGTCTTCAAGGCTTGAGATGAGGAAATTGCTGCAGAATGGTAGCTGGTTCCCAAGTGGCATCTGTTGGAGTTGTATCTTTCCATTGAACTAGCACTTCCTTGATGGTTCTCTGACGTAGGTGATGCTCACGCTGGTCCAAAACTGCTTCTGGCTATAGCCAAATGGATCCTTCTTCAGCTGACTCTGGAAGGTTGGTTTGAATTTGGCATTTAGCTCCAATCACCTTCTTTAAGCATGAAACATGAAAAACATGATGTAGCTTCGAATGGCTCGACAAAGCTAACTGATAGGTGACTTGTCCCACACGCTTGAGCATGGTATAAGGACCATAAAATTTGGGCACTAGCTTCTGGCAATGCTCGGCCTTGAGGGAAGTTTGCTTGTAAGGTTGCAGTCGAAGAAACACCCGATCCCCTTCTGCAAATTGACGTTCAGAGCGACCTTGATCTGCTTGTTGCTTCATGCAATTCTGTGCCATGAACACATTCTATTTGAGGGTACAAAGAATAGCCTCTTGATTTGTAAATGTTAGGTCAACCGCCTGGACCTTCGAGGCACCTAGTAAGTATGAGAGAAATGAAGGTGGCTTATGTCCATATACCACTTCAAAAGGAGTCATGCGTGTAGCTGTATGGTATGAAGTGTTGTACCACCATTCAGCTAGGGGTAACCATTGAGCCCATTGATTTTGATTTTCCAAGGCAAAACACCTCAAATATGTTTCCAAACACTTGTTGACAACTTCCTTTTGGCCATCAGTCTCGGGATGATAGGCTGTGCTGAGATGCAATTCGGTGCCTTGTATCTTGAACAGTTCTCTCCAAAAATTTCTTGTGAAAGTTGGGTCGCGATCAGAAACAATAGAGTGCAGCATGACATGAAGCTTGAAGACCTGATCCATGAAGATTTGAGCCACCGTGGATGCTGTAAATGGGTGTTGAAGGGCGCATAAATGAGCATACTTGGAAAGGCGATCAACAACCACCATGATGACAGATTTATTTCCCGATTTGGGTAAGCTGGTAATAAAATCCATAGAGATATCCTTCCAAATAGCAGGTGGAATTGGGAGTGGTTGTAGTGTGCCCGACGATTTGACTGTTTCTCCCTTGTTGCATTGGCATACGTCACATTCAACTACAAAATTACGAATGTCCTGTTTCATACCATCCCAGAAAAAGGAATGTTTGACCCTGTCATAGGTTTTGGTGAACCCGGAGTGCCCTGCTATGGGTGTAGCATGAAGCTCAGAAAGTACCGTGGATTTAATCTTTGATTGTTTACTTAAATAAAAATGGCATTTGTATTGAAGTTCCTCATGGAGCTAAGAGTACCCTGGGGAAGCTGGAGCATTGGACTACAATTGTTGTATCAACTGCGAACTTTTGGGATCTTGTAGCCATTCCTGGCGAACGGCTTGGAGCCAATCTGGTACATTGAATGAAAGAGAAAAAATGGATCCTTCATCTTCATATTTCTGGTAAAGTGCATCCGCAACCACATTTTCTTTGCCTTTCTTATAACTGATCTCATAATCATATCCAAAGAGTTTAGTCACCCATTTTTGTTGTTCTGGGGAGGAAATGCATTGTTCTAGAAAATACTTGAGGCTTTGATGGTCTATCTTAATTTGGAACCTTTGCCCCAATAGATAAGGATGCCACAGATCTAGGGCATGCAGAATAGCCAACATTTCCTTTTCATAGACAGATTTTCCCAAATTTCTTTCAGATAATTACTTGCTGGTAAAGGCCAAAGGTCGACCCTCTTGCATAAGGACCGCACCAATTCCTTTCCTTGAGGCATCACATTCCAACGCAAAGGTATTTGTGAAATCGGGAAGGGGGAGGATTGGAGTGGTGCACATGACCATCTTCAAGGTTTGAAAAGATTGAGCAGCGGCTGCAGTCCAAGTCAAAGAGTTCTTTTTGAGGAGAGCAGTGAGAGGTGCTGCAATCTTCCCATAATTCTTAACAAACTTGCGATAATACCCTATTAAGCCTAGAAATCCATGCAATCTCTTAAGAGTCTTTGGGTGAGGCCAGTCTTGCATAAAATCAATCTTTTTAGGATCCACCCTGACGCCATCTTTTCCAACCAGATGACCCAAGTATTCTACTTCTGAGGCACCAAAAGCACATTTAGACTGTTTCAGGAAAAGTTGGTGCTGAGAGAGTAGGTGGAGAAATTGATCCACATGAGAAAGACGGTCTGTCCAAGTTTTTCTATAGATGAGGATGTCATCAAAGAAAAATAAGACAAAATAGTGGAGAAAAGGATGGAAGACATGATTCATGAGGCTTTGGAAGGTGGAGGGGGCATTACACAAGCCAAAGGGCATGACCAAAAACTCATAGTGGCCCTCATGACTTCTAAAGGCAGTCTTGGGAATATTTGCCTCTGTCATACGTATCTGGTGGTAGTCCAAACGGAGATCCAGTTTAGTGAAGAATTGGGTGCCACTCAATTTATCCAGGAGGTCATCAATGACAGGAATGGGGAATTTGTCTTTGATGGTAAGTTTTTTGAGGGAATGGAAGTCAGGACACATTCGCCAAGAACCTTCTTTCTTCAGGACCATTACCAAAGGAGATGAGTAGGGGCTCGTACTAGGGTGGATAACGCCTGCATTAAGGAGTTCCTGAACCATTTTCTCAATTTCATTTTTTTGGGAAAAGGGGTGACAATACAGACGAATATTGGGAAGAAGGCTTCCGGGTAGAAGGGGAATAGAATGATCATGAACACCACAGGAAGGAGGGAAGCCTTGGGGAGTGGAAAAGACCAATTGATGTTTAGAAAGGATGGCTTGGAGGTCTTGCGGTACCGAGGATGTCTCTGTTGTTTGTATGGCATGGAGTTGGGCGATAACACCAGAATGACCCTTTTTGAGCAGCTTTTCCATGCGATGGGAACTAATGATCTCAGGTGAACCGACGGTGATGCCTTGGATTTATATTGGTGGCCCTCCTGGTCTAATTGCATGGTTAAGTCTTTAAAATCCATGAGAATGGGACCCAAAGTCCTTAGCCAGTCTACACCCAGTACAATGTCACATCCTCCCATGTCGATAGTAAACATATGGGATTTCAGGTGGTAGTCGCCAATTTGGAGATGCACATTTTCACAACGCCCTCCACATTTCATGGAACCACCTTTGGCAATCATGATTTGGAAATTATTGACAGCATGGATGTAGCAATGAGTTTCTTGGGCAATGCGGCGATGAATAAAATTATGGGTGCTACCACTATCAACCAGAATGATGACCTTCCGATGCTTGATGTAACTGATTAGCTTGAGGGTTTGGGGAGCTGAGAAGCCAGTGAGAGCATTGAGGGAAATGACCGGTTCTACTTCGAGAGGGTCTGAGGGAGGGGTTATGTCAGTGGATTCAGGTGACTCAGACATAGAGGGAGTTTCTTCATATTCTTCCGAAATCTCCTTGGAGATGGCCATAAAAAGATTTTGTTCTTTACACTTGTGTCCCAAGAAATATTTGTCATCACAGTTATAACAAAGGCCTTTGAGTTGGCATTCAACCATTTCAGCCCTGGTCAATTTTTGGATCTTTAGTGGAGCAGTGGGAGTAGTGGGATTTACTGGTTTAGGGCAAGGGATAAAGGAGGGTTTGCGGTTTTGAGAAGATACAACTTGTTGTGCTTATTTATCTCTTTTGGTAGCCTCCACCCAACTCTCAGGTTGAGCCATGAGGACATGGGCCCATATTTCATCCTTGAGGCCACTGATAAAACACTCTCGGAAAAAGGCATTAGACATGCCCTCTGTTCTAAAAGCTAGGCGCTCAAAGGTAGCTATAAGGTCTTCCACTATTCCTAATTGTTTCAGATTTCTCAAACGACCCAAATGGTTGGTGTCAGTGTCAAAGTGTTCATAAAGCTCTGCCACAAATTGTGTCCAAGAAATATACCCTTGACGAGAATTTTTTCTCCATTGCCACCATTGCCAACGTTCTTGATCTAGATGGAGAACACCATATCGGAGTTTGGCCAAGTCATCTGTAATGCTGTATAGAGAGAAGTAATGTTCCATTTGGGTGACCCAACCAGTGGGATCCGAACCATCAAATTTGGTCACATCCACGCACGGAAGGCGTAGGTCACATTGAAAGTGATGGGTCTGCACAGTATGGGAATGAGAGGAATGGTCACCTTCAGTATGTGGGGGTGATGAAGAGGAAGGGTTATCCATAGGGATATGTAGTTTGGTGCAGAGTGCTGAAAAGATTGATTCAAGTTGGGTGGTGAGGTCTTGTTTGATTTCTCCCATTGAGGACTACATGGTTGTATTGATGGCAACAACATTGGCACTGAGTTGTTTCACTTCTTGTTGGGTCTCAATGAGACCAGATTGCAAGGTGTTGAAGTGAGCTTCCAAGTCTTGGCTACGAGTATGGGCCGTGAGGATGGGGGAAATGAAAAGGGGCGGGCGGGGTAAAAATTATTTTGCCAAAAAAATGATATGGATGAATGTGATAAGGGCGAAGAGATGAATCCAATGGAATAGGTCTCAAATAATGGTGAAAAAATTTCCAAACTTTTTTTTTTTACGGAGTTATACTCTGGTTGATGAATACTGTAGAGAGGAAATGCCCAAATGCTTAACCAGAAAGAAATGTGTATTTACTTGGCAACCCGAACACAGTTTCACGGCAATAGATCTTGTCTGTTTTAATTTGTTTATGTTTCTATCCCCAAGGGTTAGGTATTCAAGGGTTCTACAGACAAGGGTTTGCCCTGTGCTATAGCTCTCTGATATACGTGCGGGGTTCAAGTGTAGTACTCGGTCAAATATCTAAGGGGCACTAACTAAGGAGGATATACCGTACCCTTAGCCATACTACCCGACTACCCAGGTACTAGAGAGTATCTTCCCGAGTGCTATTCTCGGTGACACTATAGCAGTCAGGCGACTGATTCGTTTATCTAAAGAGGGCTTTAGGTAATCTAGGTCGATCCGTACACAGGTGTTGTCTGATGCGCTACCACTCGAAGGGGTACCAACAGGGGTTACAAGGGTGGCCAATAGATGTGCGCTTAAGTACCACTTTTATTTCCTGCATGTATGAATCCCTCAACCGCAGGTTTATGTGCGTAACAACAGATCTTTGTGGCTTAAAGACGTCGGAATACGTCTCTACCCTAAAAAAATTTAACCCACACTTTCTACCAAGGAAAGTGCTTTGATACCACTTGTAATATACCAGATATAAAATGAATGCAGAACATAAGTAAAATTTTAGTAATGGAAGAATAACAACAATATAACCAGAACATTCACCATAATAACACGAAAATGATATAAGAATAACAACATAAATAACACTTTGAATCTGAAAGCACGGGCCTCTTCGAGGGGGCAACCTCTAGTTGAGTAGAGCTCTATTACAAGAATATCCAAGCTAGGGTTCTCATATCCTTGACTCCTATTTATACTAAAAAGAAGCATCTAGAGGAAGATCCTTCTAGAAGTGGAAGCTTTTGTTAGGTCTTCTTACATCCACCTTATTCTATTTTATTGAAAGGCCTTATTAATATTGACCTTTATTACATCCGAATATATTGTTCTACCTATGTGCGGGTTAGGACCCTAACATCATGGGTAACTATGCCAAAGAAACCACCAAATTTTTTATTAATCCCAAAAATTTGACTTTTTTAGAGTCAAAGGAGTAAAGGTCTTGGTAGGGCTTGGTGATCTCCAGACCTAGTTCCTCCATTACAACCTTAGGCATGGCATCTGAGTCCATGAGATAGTTATGTAGGATCTTGTCATGGGCATTTAAAGATATGTAGAAAGGTGGAGAGGCATCAGAGCCATCCTCAATGTGTGTACCAACAGTAATGGATGGGTTTTCATCCTAGAGACTAATTACATAAGAAGTTACAATAGAAGTAGGTGGCTGCAGAACCTTCATAATAGATTTTTTGAAAGGCTCATTTTTCAACAATTCTGACAAAGGTATATGGATATTGATCTTGCTCAAATCATGCTCTAGGATGAAAGATGCTTGTGGCTCGTCATATTCCTTTACTTCAGGGACAACATGTTTAGATGGAGGAGGCTGGTGAGCTTTAGTCAATGCACTCTTGCTTGGATTTAGCTTGGGAGGAACCTATGGCCTTTTGTTCTGATTAGAGGTGGTGGCTTTGGGATCCCTTGTTATAGGCCTCAAATCATACTTCTTTTGGGGCTAGCCTTGAATAACTCCCTCTTCCCCTACCTCAATATCAAAATGATTTGACAGTTGTGCTACCTCATAATATTTCTATGTTAAGTGACTGGTACAAACATCAGTTTCATTGAAAAGTACAACAACATCATCCACACCATCACTTTTTACATCCATTTCCTCAATCTAATTGTTTTGGAAAGGAGGTACTACTCTTTGATAATCAACATTCCTCCTCTCTCTCTGCATTATCTGAGGGATATCATTCAACCTCCTCAACTGGTTTGGATTTTTGTTCCCAACCCCTTGAAAAGCTCTGTTTGGTTGCTTAGAGTCCCATTTCAGATTAGCTATTTCAGATGTCAAATCCTTTAATGTTTTGGTCATTTCATCAAGTTTAAGATCAGATGTGGCTGGGTTAGAGGTGGTAGGGGAATCCTCCCTCTGTTTCTTCTTGTCTTTATCCGATCTAGTCTTTAATCTGTCTGATGCTAGAATGTTGAACTCAACCTCAATGGCTGCTTCTTGCATGGAAAACAAGGTGGTGGTTCTTCTCTCCCTCAACAAAAGGGAGAATTTTTCATCAAATGCATTGGCATAAGTGATCTTGGCAGAGGCTTCAGTTGGTTTGATCTCATCTGGGATTATGCCATACATCTTATTGAATCTCTTGGTGAAGTCTCAATTAGACTCACCATTCTTTCTCTTAAGGGCCCCAAACTTAGTGATGTAATACATATAATCTCTTCTATCTCCCCATTTCTTTATAAAGGCTTCATATAATTCATCAATATCTGTAATGGAGGTTGGAGGGAGATCCCGAAACCATTTCCTTACCTCCCCATTCAAGATCTGTACAAACAACCTCATCCACACATATGTATAGTCAATGTTGAAGTTGTCTGCAAAGCTATATAAGGCTACCAGATGTTCCTCAGTTGTGACATCCCCTTCCCTCAAGGGCCCCAAACTTAGAAATGTAATACATATAATCTCTTTTATCTCCCCATTGATTTATAAAGGCTTCATATAACGCATCAATATCTGTAATGGAGGTTGGAGGGTGATCCTGAAACCATTTCCTTACCTCCCCATTCAGGATCTGTACAAACAACCTCATCCATACATATGCATAGTCAATGTTGAAGTTGTCTGCAAATATATAGAAGTCTACCAGATGTTCCTCAACTATGACATCCCCTTCCCCATTATATCTTGGCAAATATTTCATATAATCTGTGACTGGGAGTGCATGTAAACCTACAGGCAAAACTAGGGGTGCATATCTGGCGACAATCATGGACTCCATCATGTTAACATCCATTTCTTGGGCAATAGGAATATGAGAATTGATTGGGGATATAGGGGTGGATGATGAATTGGATAACAAAGTAGAGGTAGGGGTTAAAGGTATCTGAGATTCCTTGGAAATGTGATTCTCAGGGCTAGCAAGTTGAAGCTACTTGTGATAATGGAGAAAGGTAGACTCTTTAGGTGCATATTTACCCTTGAGGGATGAGGTATATCTCTAACCTAAGGTGGATTTTCTTAGTTTTCTTTCTGGCTTAGAGACTACTCTGTCCTTCTCAGGTTAGGATGAGCCTTAGTGGCTTTGATGTGCTAAGATTTGGATCTCTTGAGCCCTTTTCAGAGAGCCAACATTTTCTTTGTGAAGTTTACTTACTGGAGTTGCAAGGTGAAAGGCAGTAGTCTGAATGTGCCTGCTCTTTGTTCACCATCAAAGGTTAGATCTGATCATTGTCGTTCTCCCCAAGAAATATGTTTCATTACTTCGTTCCTCGAAAATGGTGCCAGAAGATGTTGGTCCTAAAGTTTGCACCTGACTACTAAAGGAAAGAGCTAGGCCACCTCAAGTTTGGAATGATTGATTTTTTGATAATTTGATTTTGTTGGTCAGTTAGAGGGTTGGTTTTACCGAGACAGAAACATGGTTGGAATAGAAAAATGATATGGATGAGGGTCCTCCTTGGCTGGTGGCACACAAATGATAGACAAGTGAGAAAATAAAGGGATGAACAAAGGGAGAACAACAAAAAACTCAATGAATTACTTGGTGTCATAAGTTTAAGTCTTAAAATAATATTTCAAGGCATCAAACAAGTATCCAAACATAATTACTCCCATAGGTTGCGATAAAAAAAAATCTTCACTAAAGCAATAGTTGTTTTACTGGTTGCATATTAGTAAATATGAGTTATAAAATAGTTGAAGGGAAAATGAAATGTGTTTTGCACACATAAAAAATTGCATTCAAGATAAGATAAAAAAATGTTATCGGATAAATCAGTAGGTGTAGACACTAACTGATCTCCCTAGATCCACCTAGATCTAGAACAAAACACACCAGAACATGATGCTTTCCTTAAGTTTTAAATATTGAATTTACTAACTAAAGAGGGATAGGTGACATACCTTTTAAACGTCGCTTCCTCTTGCCATCACCATCCTAGCTCCGTTCCAATGCTCATACAATGATGAACCTGCAAAAGAAAATGACCAACCAAAGTGATAGTAATAGCATAAACTCAATATAAACCCATGTATGTGATCAAGGAATCATACAATAAAACACAAGAAGCTTTATAGGAAATAATCATATTACTGTATCATATTAAATGTGAAAGAGAGAGTACAACCATGGCCTTGATGTCGTAAGGTCCCTTCCAACTGTCCTTCGTTTCCCACACACTTCCACTCCAATAATTCTGAGACCATGGATCTGATAGCTACTCACAATCTATCTTGACAAAGCATATCTCAAGGCCACTCTAACCAAGCTAACAATCCCAAGCCAAAAACAACTTAGCCCTTCTCCATGAGAGATCCTCTCCTTTTATAAGCTGAAGAGGATAAGGTGAGGAGGTTAGGATGATCCCACTAAATCATGAAAGCGAGTAAGATCCAAACCATTTGGATGCCACCTCACCATGGAATTTTCTCCTTCTAGAAGATTCGAGAAAACACTCGTTTTTCCCACGTGTAAGCATTCTCGCACCTTGCCTATAGAGAAGACTGTGAACTCCTTGTGACCTAGCTATGATGGAGCCTACGAGAATCAAGCATTCTCTCACCCTAGCTATAATGCAACCTGTGAACTTCCCTTTTTATAAGGTTTTAATAAAGGAAAATGCAACTTCTTTTCTTAGGAAAACTTCTTCTCCCTTCCTTCTTCAGGAACTCAGGCCACTGACCCCTTTGAAGGCAACATATAGGTTTACATCATTAATGGTCATAGGGATGACTAAAATAATGTGTAACAGAGAACCCCCCAAAGTATGAAGTTAGAACAAAGTGATAGCTGAAATACTTTGTCGAGTTTGTGTAAGGAACAAGCAACAGTCGGTCAGAAACCTACCAACAAACAAGGAAAAAAAATACAATAATATATCATCACTGAGGCAGGCATTCCCATACTCAAAATACAAATGACTCAGAGCATAAATGTCGACATGCGAAGATCCATGTCAAGTAAGACAGGTCATGGCCACCAAACATACACTGTGGATTCACGCCATTATGACTCAAATCTGAACATAGCCACCAAAAATACACTGTGGATCTATGTGTTAAAGACTCAAATTTGAACATAGCCACGAGACATACAATGTGGATCTATGCAATAGTACAATCTCAATATACTCCAACACAACCTGAATCTGTCAGAAAAGATCCAGGGTCTTCATCTCCGCCACTCTATAGTACGAATCTAACCATGTGAATACATGTGTTGAAGTCGAACATGGTAGAAACCACTTGATTACCGGTCATTAGTGTATACCGTTAATGATTGCGAGGGAAATCACCATTAATGTCAATGACTCCCAAGGTACACTAGTACAATCCAATGAATGTGAATTAATGAGTTGAAGTCGAACACTCGGTGGAATCTTCCGATCAGGGGTCAATGATGAAATCCCACTGTCGAAAGCGAGGAAACCTGCCATTGAGGCATGCAAGTTCCTAGGTACCAATTGGTTTCTAAGTCTAATTCCTGGATAACGAGTTGAAGTCGACAGGAAAAGACTCATCACAGGAGGGATTTAATGTATCCCCCACCAATGACACGAAACAAGTCAAAAGATTTGAGGTAGATCAGAGTAACAAGTGCTTTAGGATTGACTCAGGGATGGCCGACACAATAGAAGGCTTACAGACTGCAGAAATGGCTGACGCAATAGAAGGCTTTTTGGGTTGAACATCTCTTTTGAACATATCGATGATACGACAACTGTCTTGGAAACACGGACTCAACAACAAGGATCACAGACCAATTTGTAATCGTATAAAGGAGTATGATCAAGAGACAAGTGGATTTTCCAACCTAGACACAAGGTGAGTGAAAGGGTGTCATGTTCAAAAGTGACTCTTCCATGGAATATAGGTTTAGACATATTTCTTTCCCAATTTTTTCCCCCACCATTTTTGGCGAGTACCTCTTTATTTTTACACAAGCTTGAGGAGGATAACATATGCTTGTAATGTAAGCTCATCCTTCGGACGAGTCCCTTAGAGTATGTTTAACGAACCCTAGGAAGGAGTGGTTCGGTCCCATATAGGCATTTCGATGTTTGTTTTATGAGTCCAAAGAAAGAAAACTCAAGGGTTTTTCATGTTTAGAGAGTCTCAAAAAAACTTAAAGAGAACTCTCTCAGTTCCTTTTTCGTAAATTAATTCGACGAGACCAAAAAAGTGATAAACTATCGCTCACTGAACGCTTTGTTCAAATACTTTTACGAGTGTGAAAAGAACAAGATCGCTCGGCAATATTTTCATGTTTAGAGAGTCTGAAAAGAGCTTAAAGGGAACTCCAGTGGGTTCCTTTTTCGTATAACCTTTACGAGTCTGAAAAAGTGATAAAAGTATACTCGGTTGAATTCTCACGTATTTACGAGGACGAGAAAGAACAAAGACTAAGATCGACAACTTATTCTCATGTATTTACGAGCATGAGAAAGAACAAAGACTAAGCTCGAGATTGTTTTCATTTTTATGCAAGCTTTAAAACAAAACAAAACTATGCTTGGACCTGGTTTCATTTTTACACAAGCT
>ML787242.1:425157-441337 GCA_009831015.1 Picea engelmannii
CTCATGTATTTACGAGCATGAGAAAGAACAAAGACTAAGCTCGAGATTGTTTTCATTTTTATGCAAGCTTTAAAACAAAACAAAACTATGCTTGGACCTGGTTTCATTTTTACACAAGCTTGAACTAGAGGAAACTATGCTTGGACTTGGTTTCATTTTTACAGAAGCTTGAACCAGAGGAAACTATGCTTGAGGTAAGTGGTTTCATTTTTACACAAGCTTGAACCATAGAAAACTATTCTTGGACTTCCCAATGCATAACACATGGATGGTTGGTACTTAGCCCCCAGCTCAAGAAACTAGCGGCTCTACTTCAGCATGAAGTCCAGAGGTTGAAAGTATTTCCCCCAAAGATTCGTTTCATCCAACGACAAAGGCAGAGGAAATGAAGCTTCAAATACTAGATGAAGGACTTGACTCAAACAGAGAGGGGAAAAACTATTTCATTTTTTAACGAGCTTGACATAGAAACAAGAACTATGCTCGTAACCTCTGTTTCATTTTTTAACGAGGTTGCCACAGAGACGAAAAAAAACTATCCTCGTAAGTGGTTTCATTTTTTAATGAGCTTGAAATCAAAAAACCATGCTCAAATACCTTTGTTTCATTTTTTAACAAGGTTGCCTCAGAGACACAAAAACTATCCTCGGTTACATTCTCATTGATTATGGATTCCAAGAGGACAATGCTCCAGAATGACACCATGTCAAGGGACAAAACTCAGTCATGGCTTCCAAGAGGTCTTCACTGGAAGGAAGAAACACACTCTAGAAGGACACCATGTCGAGGGTCGCGACAAGAGTAAAGAGATCAGGCTCTAACAACCCTATCGAAGAGATCACCATGTCAACTACTGGATCCAAGTCATCAGAAGTTGAAGCCATCGCGACAACACCACATAATTGACCTGTGGCGGGGGTGATACCATATGCATATAAGAACCATTCAGGGAGGTAATCCAGTCAGGGTCAACGAATGAAAGTTGATCAATAGTCACGACTCGTCCATCGTGAGGGAAAGGTATTACCTGAAAAAGAGTGGACACAATAGCTTTCATGGCATAGACATAATCTCGCCCAAGGAGTAAAGCAAAATCCAAGGGGTCTTGGACTACCATGACATCAATAAAGACAATTTTACCTCCCAAAGTTACAGGAAACTGAGGAAGGGTCCCTAAAGGTTGACTAGTTCTTCTGTTAAAAGCTAACAAATTCTGCGTAACCAGGGCAAGCTGAGGACAACCTAAAGCTTGCCAAGCAAAAGAGGACAAATGCTAACAGACGCACCTTCATCTATCAACGTCCGAGGAACGTCCTGACCAAAAAGTTGCACTATAATTTGGAAAGTAATGTGAGAGGGAAGACGAGGTCCAGTTAGCACATCCCAATTAAAAAGGATGACCTCATTACTTGGAGGGGGATTCACGGGAGAAGGAGGAATACCCCTCGACATGGTAGAGTCTGTATCAATGAGAAAAATGTGAGCAATACTGGGTTTACTCTCGAGCGGGAGAGTAGGATCGACCGATGATGGGATCGAATCAACCACGTAGGCACTCTTCAGAGGAAGAGTGGGATTGACCGATGATGGGATCGGATCAACCACTTTGGAACTCTTCGGATGAAGGGTGGGACTGACCAAAGAAAAGACTAGATCAGTCATTTTAGCACTCATAAAAAAAGGAGTGGGATCAACCAATGACAAAACTAGATCAACCACTTGGGTTTCACTCTCCAAGGGGAGAATGGGGTCGAAGGGTGGAAACAGATCGATCGCTTTGGTGTCAATCTCTTACGAGAGAGTGAGATCAACTGAGGATGGGATCATATCGACCACTTGGTCTACTAGTTCAACCAATGACGTGACCAGATTGACCACTTGATCAACCAGACTGATCGACGGGGGAACCAGATTGAGCATTCCATCAACTACAGGTGGGTTGAGAGAAATCTTGCGACAAGCAGCTAGAAGTTGAGGCTGTGAAACAGTCATGTCTTCCAGGAATTTCGAGGCTTCGTCCATACGAGGGAAAAGGTGAGTTAGATGACTCCCTTTGCATAACATGCACAGGAACTCGACTCTACTTTTCTTCTTCCCAATGGTATCGTGACTAATTGACAGGAAGTCATCATCATGTTGTTCAGACGCTAATGACATGGGTTGGCGAGGATGTGTAGACCATGCTTCTATAACCTTGGATAGACAAGGGAAATCCTTAAGAAGATGGATACCCTTACAAAGCCTGCAAGGGTACTTGGGCTTACGGGTTGTTGGGGTGATCTTGACATCATCAACACTCCTAGCACGATTAATAGTAACTGGTTGTTTTCCAACATGTTTGACAGTGGTTGGAATCTTTGACCCTTGTTTATCTTTCTTCTTCTTAATCTTCCTTTTCTTCTTCTTCTTATTCACCTGTTTACTAGCTTCAGAACTTTCACTCGATGAAGAAGATGAAATGGAAGGCGACCTTGCAAGCGAAGAAGGCAAAGAAGACCTTATTGGTGAAGAAGGTGAATGATCAACATGAGGTTGATGCTCATGGGGGGAAGTGCTTGTGACTGAAGCCCTAACTTCATTCAGGATTACCTGAGTGGAAAACAACCATACTGGTAATCCTTGTTAGACCTAGAAGGCTTAAAGTAGTGATGTGAGGAGGACCAATGTTTCCATAAGAAGGGAAAACAAAAGGTTTCCCTGATGAAGAGGTTCCTTCATTGGTCATTTCGGGAATTGACGCTATTAAAACAAAGATCCAACCTAGAGTCTACTAGGGAAAACAAACAACACGCGCTAAAAATCTAGTAAGCAAGCAAGCAAAAAAAACCTTCTCGCAATGAACTCACTAGTTGGTGATTGGGTCCAACGTCACAGGAACAAATTAAGAAGGGGCTGAGATAGAGCGGGTGGAAAAGTTATGTTGATGACCTGCTGAACGGACTTACACCCTGGTGCAAGCTCCCACACATAATCGTGGGTATACCCTCCAAGGAGCCCGAGTGAGTTTGGCCAATGTCGATTCCAGGTACCGTGAAGACTTGCCCCTCCATAGTCACCTTGTGTAAAGACCCTAAAGATATAGGCCGCTAAGGTTCCCAATCACTACAACGATGCCTGGGGAAATAGTCGACAGTCCGATCCACGTGCAAGGGTAGGGTATCTAGCTCGAAATCAACCTAAAAGGCTTCCACTCATCATTGTGGGTATACCTCTCAAGCGACCCCCATAATACACGCAATCTATACACTAATACCAACAAAGCAGGGTGAGTAACTTTGCTAGTCTCAATGCGACCTCGTGATTGACCCTTGTGTTAGAAGGGCTTCCCAGGACAAAATGTAGTAAGTGGATTTAACCGCTTCCTAACTCAATATTCTATGTTTGTTTGCAACTTTGGAAAGTTATCTTTCACACCTATTCCAAAGCCATACAACTAATCTAATGTAGGTTTGCTACCAGAAAGTATAAAAAATGTCTAATCAGTTTTTATAAGCGCTTTATTTTACGACTATTGTTACTCAAAAGGAAAATGGCGTGGACAATATGGTGTTTAGACCGACTCAAAAGTTATGCAAAGACATGAAGATGCAATCTTTTCATTTTGATGAAAGCTATGTTACGAGAAGAAGAAAACATTTATGATTCCCATATGCACAATGTCCCAAAATTTAAAAACTCATCGATATCAATATCTTCAAGAAATAATTCAAAGAGACTATATATAAATACACAATTCATGCCCCCCCCCGGCCATGAGGGGGAAATTTTTTCAGAATTTAAGACTAAAAAATGCCAAGAATCATGCAATTTCGCTACTTCAAATGCAAGGATGCCCCCAATCTAATATAAATCAAGAAATTAAATCCTTTTGTTTCAAAAATTTCACTAAAAACAATAATGAACTTTCTTAAAACAAAGAAACCCAAACTAAAAGTTTTCTTTTAAAGCAAACTAGTCAGAAGAAATCTGATCTTTCCCTAAACAATTCTAAAAAAAACACACGCTTTGTAATTGAAAGATACTCAAAGCAAGAGACTAATCCTTCAAAACCAAACAAAGCCAATGTGGCTAAAAGTAACTCAAAGAATGTCAAGTAGACTATAAACAGATCAATATAAGCTCCAAAATATCAATCCAGTTGATCAAAGCAAAATTGGGTCATCAAAAGATGAGAAGACCCAATCCAAAAAAGTTTACAAACAAGTTCACAGCTTAGCAGTAGAGTACAGTGTGAGAATTAGGTATTCTCATAGGCTAGACACGGGTAGGGTGCGATAATTTCGCACTAGATCTAACAACAGGGTGCGAAAATCAATTGTTTTCGCAGGCTGTAGAGAGGTACAGTGCGAGAATGTCTGTAATCAAAGAAAATTTTGAAAAAGGACAAGGAATCTAAGTGAACTTCTAGATCCAGAGAGTCTTGATGGATGTCCCATAGACTCAAAAACCAGAAAACAAGCAATCAAAGGAAGGGAAACTAGACTAACTAGGAAACAATCCGTTCCCTAGTGGAGTCACCAATTTTGTTATCGGATAAATCGGTAGGTGCAAACACTAACTGATCTCCCTAGATCCACCTAGATCTAGAACAAAACACACCAGAACATGACGCTTTCCTTAAGTTTTAAATATTGAATTTACTAACTAAAGAGGGATAGGTGACATACCGTTTAAACGTCACTTCCTCTTGCCATCGCCATCCTAGCTCCGTTCCAATGCTCATACAATGATGAACCTACAAAAGAACGCAACCAACCAAAGTGATAGTAATATCATAAACTCAATATAAAACCATGAATGTGATCAAGGAATCATATAATAAAACACAACAAGCTTTATAGGAAAGAATCATATTACTGTATCATATTACATGTGAAAGAGAGAGTACAACCATGGCCTTGATGTTGTAAGGTCCCTTCCAACTGTCCTTCATTCCCCACACACTTCCACTCCAATAATTCTGAGACCATGGATCTGATAGCTACTCACAATCTATCTTGACAAAGCATATCTCAAAGCCACTCTAACCAAGCTAACAATCCCAAGCCAAAAACAACTTAGCCCTTCTCCATGAGAGCTCCTCTCCTTTTATAAGTTGAAGAGGGTAAGGTGAGGAGGTTAGGATGATCCCACTAAATCATGAAAGCGAGTAAGGTCCAAACCATTCGGATGCCACCTCACCATGGAAGTTTCTCCTTCTAGAAGATTCGAGAAAACACTCATTTTTCCCACATGTAAGCATTCTTGTACCCTGCCTATAGAGCAGACTGTGAACTCCTCGCGACCTAGCTATGATGCAGCCTGCGAGAATCAGGCATTCTCGCACCCTAGCTATAATGCAGTCTGCGAACTTCCCTTTTTATAGGGTTTTTACAAAGGAAAATGCAACTTCTTTTCTCAGGAAAAGTTCGTCTCCCTTCCTTCTTTAGGAACTCAGGCCACTGACCCCTCCGAAGGCAACAAATAGGTTTACATCATTAACGGTCATAGGGATGACGAAAACAATGTGTAAAAAAAACACATATAGGTTGGACATAAAACACACTGTCATCAAGAGAATATTCACCAGGTAGAGAGATTTAATCCATTCATAGAACATGTTCAACTAGTTTGATATATTTATTTCATTCCCAAAACCGAACCCTCAAAACATACAAAAACTGCATATTTATCAAAGTTGTAGAGGATCTCGTCCATTTGGAACTAAGGCTTAACTCTACATTATTAGTTGGAGAACAACTTATTGACTTAACTAAATACTAATGGAGTATAGTAATGAATAATTCAAACTTGACTTAACAAAAAGAAGTGGTTCATATCAAACACAAATGACCACTTATTATGCCTTAATCTAAAAAGTCTTACACTTAAATAACTAAAACTACTACTAGCAATAAAATTAAATTGATGCATATGATGAAGTGAACTGAGATTTGACAAACACTGACTAGTACTGAAAAAACTAAGTTCTATATTGAGCACTGGTATCCATGCGTGTTGTTGGAGGCCAACTGGGATATAACTGGATATGTTAGTAGCTTGTTTAGGTACTCTTTCAAATTATCTCCTTTAGAAAGACACAAGTCTTGTGGTGTTTCTTCTGGAGTCTGTGATACTTCTTCTGCAGTCTGGAGTACAATTTTTCCAATTCCTGGTTGTGGTGTTGCAAGGTCTGGACTTGAAGTTTCAGTTCTTGCACTTGTTGGCTGTCATCAACCCTCTCTGTTTTTACCTCAACCTATTTCTTCTTTTTGTCTTGCTCTGTGATAGATTTGTTGTGGTCAGCCGTTGTTTTGCTCCTTGTTCTGATATTGTAATTGTATACAACCTTAGGTTCCTTCCCTTTTCTTCCTTTAATGGAACCCATGTACTCCCAAAGTGTCGGTTCCAATTTCTGGTTTAATGTCTTGTAAATTGTGGTAAGGTTCCCTTGCATATGGTGAGGTGCCAATAGAATCTTGCTCAGGATCAAATCCATAATCCTGTATTCCCTGTTGACTGGAGTCTATAGGATACTCCTTTTTCACTATCACAAATGACATTTCTATAGTCTCATCCTCATTAGACTTTGATTTCTCTTTTTTCACTGTCATTCCCTTCAAAACATTGACTGCCATTTCTTCCACGCTGGAAAATTCGGGACTATCATCATCCTTAATCACAATTGGCTGGGGGTCTTTTAATGATGGCTTAAAAAGAGACTTGGAGTTAGACCTCAATTGATTTTTCATTTTATTTTTTATGTTCATCTTGCTTGGTGCTTTAATGCTTTGCTTTCCCTTCCTCTTCCTGTCTTATTTGGCTACAGGGGGATTTTTAGGTAAGGCTTCTGCAGGAACAACATTTCCCTTAACCACTTCCTTGATGTGAAAACCGGGTCCAATTTTCCCCCTCATTTGAGTCACAAGTTTATTAGGTTAATGCTAGATGGGGTTTTTCTGCCCCTCCTCTGAATGGCTGGATGAAAGAGACCTCTATGGCATTTCCAGTGAAGGTGGGTGCACACTGGCAACTTTGCCACTTTTTTTTCCTTTTCGTTTTTCGTAAAAGACCTCAATTTCATGTGAGGGGAATCCTCCTTCATGGAGGTCTCTGTCCTGTTTGATTTTGAGGGAGTGCTCCTTGTTTTAAGGCCTTTACCTTATTTGTAGAAGACCTCAATTGCATGCGAGGGGACTCCTCCTTCATGGAGGTCTCTAGCTTGTTTTCTTTCAAGGGAGTGCTCCTTGTTTTAGGGCCTTTCCCCTTATTTGATGCGGGTTGGACATGCTTTATCGAGCTCCCAAGATTTTGAGAAACCCTGACCTCTATCTTATATTCACTTGCATCACCTTCATTCTGCAAATTGAGCACCTATTCCTACTCTTTCAATACCATAGATTTCAAGAAATAACCCCAAGGCATTTCAAGTTCCTCTAGAGAGAAAGTTACCAACAATTTAATCAAGCGCTAATCGTACAAGATCTTGTGAGCAGATTCAGGGTGACCTTGAACCCTCCTAGCCATTTTGGTTAGGCTCTTAAGTAGGTAATATGGTAAATTAAGCTCTCTATCTCCACTTAGATGCATAAGTAAATGAAGGTGATAACAATGTACAATGTTGAATCGACCCTCACTTGTGATATACCTCTGCACTATTGTTATGGATCCTTTCTAGTCTTCCTTTATCCATGACACAAGGATTCCTTGGCTCCAGTCGGGGTCTTGGTGCTCGTGAACCAAGAATTTGTTGTAGAGGTCGGGAGGCAGCTTGCCTTTCTTAAATGATCTTTCCCCACAAAGAGAGAGAGAGTAAGTTGCTCCAATGAAGTGTTCTGTAATATGAATCTAGGTATCCCCGAGCAGGGTCTAGAATCCATCGAATGTCGATGCGAAAAACATAGCCAAGTCTGTGTGGTGTCCTTCAAATGCACACAGGTAATCATACCAATTGACCTTTACGAAAATATCTTTGATTTCAGGTATGGATTTGAACAATTCCAGGTCTTTTGGCTCGGTCCTGTTCAAATGCCATCGTTCTCGAGGAGGAACCATGGTGTATATAGTATATCTGATGTTGATGATGTAGTGAATGCATATTTCTTCATATTGAAACCGATACCTGTGTGTTTTTAACCCTTCGTTCAAGATGTAGTGGCCATGATGTACCAATACAGTCCTAACGATCATGACTGATGTTGTGTAATGATGGACCTTGTAATTTGGTGTGGAGACACTTGTTTATGATCATGCATGTATGAAGGCACCATTCAAATGTCTCAAGCATTTAAAATAACAAATTAAATTATAAATTAATTTCAAAATTAACACGCCAATCCTTGTTTACAAGAATAGCTTGGTTCTTGCAATCAACTCTATTCTGCATATAAAACACTTTCAAACCTACTATGAGCTCAACCAATGGAAAATTTGATGACAAGTACTTCAAATCCAAACCATGACATGTAATTACCCTTTAAGAAAACAAAAAGATGGTGCAAGAAATCAATCAAGAAATGTGATGATAAAAAACTGAGTCATTTAGTAATGGGGAGGCAACTTAACCAATCAGAAAAGGAATGATTTTTTATGGAGGTATAGGGAAATGAGAGAGGAGGGGTAGGGGTGTAGACTTAGGTCTCAACAGACTCCATAATTTTAATATACCTTCACAATCGCCGACCAATTGATCCAAATTTAGGAGCGGAACAAACTAATTAACAAACTAAATACAATAAACACAGAGATATGAAGAATAACACAAATATCCACTGAACAATATCTTCTATTAAATAATGAAATAGGTTGAAACTGTAAAACTGCAGAACTGAAACTTGCTCGAATGGTGGTAGCTATCTCTGAGAAGAGATGTGGTTGCTACGTGCATCTGTCTTAGAAGAATGGATTACAATGAGGCTCCATAGGCCCTTTTCATATTACTCATGAATGCAAAAACCCTAGACATAAAAAAACCTAACCCTAGAAGGTGAAACGCCAAAAGTCATGTGGACCCTATGGGTAAGTTGGTGTAATTTGGTACCTGAAATTCCTAGGGTCGTAACTTTTGCATACAACATCCATTTTAGGCATGTGATAGCCCATTGGAAAGGTATTTTAGAGAGCTACACATTCCACCACCAAACTCTAACTTAGTTTATAGTTTGACTATGGTGATCCAAAAAAACAATGTTTAGGGATCTAAAATGGTCCTAGAAGTACAACAAGATGTGATGACATGAAAACATACAAAATAATCCAATTGGATTAGGCGAGAGGCCACCTGTATCCACCTGGAGGATGTGTGGGGCTTCAGACATCCCCAGAAGTGTAGAACCCACAATTAGAAAGTAATACAAAATAATGTCCTAAACAAAAATGGACATGAGGAGCCAGTTGGAATAGGTGGGTGGTCACCAATATCCACCTGGATCAATCCTCCCCCCTTAGAAAGAAATGGTCTCCATTGCGTTGATTTCCCCCATTAGGTGAGGAAAATTCTGCTGGATTTGACCCCGAGTGAGACACGTTCCTTGGTGTAGGATTTTCCCTACCTTGAAAACCCGATAAAACTGGATTCGTTGCTGGTGAGTGCTCTTGACCCATGTTTCCACTATCTGATCAATGGAGGTTTGTTCCATGCAGTCAGGGTTGAGATCTATTGGTGTTAGTTGTTTTGCAATCTCAGAGGTGTCCAATAATGGTGGAAAATATGGCCAAAGGAGGTCCACATTGAATACTAGATGCAGACCAAGGAAGGGTGGAGTGTTGAGCTCAAAAGCATTGCTACCCACGACCTTGGTGATAGTTTAAGTCCCATAATGAAGTGGGTGAAGCTTGCGATGGGGCCCGGTGAGATGCTCCTTATGCAGATGTAACAGAATTTGTTGCCAACCTGAAACTGGTGTGGTACCCTGTGTTGATCATGGCATTGCTTGTACTTAGCATTGGATTTCTGCAAAATCTCTTGGATATGTTGGCAGATGTGCTGAATCCGCTCAATGAATCTGGTGGATTTTTCGATCAGATACTGATTAGGGGAAGAGTCTGTCTATGCGATGGAAAGAGGAAGTGAAACATCAATGGGTCCCAAGGGTTGGAATCCCAGACCCACCTGAAATGGGCTATGGTCGGTGGAACTATGGATAGCCCTGTTGTAACTGTGTTGGACATATGGGAGACTCTCATCCCATGTACATGGATTCTTAGAATTGTACATGTGAAGGATGTGCACAATCATCCGATTGATGACCTTTGTTTGGTGATCAGTTTGGGGGTGGAAAGCAGTGGATTTTGTGAGCTTGGTGTCCAACAGAGACTAGAGACTAGACCAAAAGGTGCTGAGGAACCTGTTGTCTTGGTCAGAGATGATGTTCTGTGGTATCCCAAAGTGGACCCACACTCGTTCGAAGAAGAGATCGATAGTATATGCCACTGTGAATTTATTCTTACAAGCTATGAGGATGGCCATCTTGGAAAACCGATCAACGACCACAAACACACAGTCATTTCCTTGTTTGGTGGACGACAAGCCAGACATGTAATCCATTGAGATGGATTCCCAAGGCTTCTAGGGAATAGGAAGAGGGGTGTATAAGCCTTGTTTCTTGATGGCTGGCTTGGAAATGGTACAAGAAGTGGAAGATCTGATATACTTGTTGACATCCTACCAAAGTTTTGTCTAATAAATTTTTTTCTGAAGAACGAACACAGTTTTCTCTACACTAAAATGTCCTGCCACCCGACTGTAGTGGGCTTCCCAAATTAGCTTTGCACGCTCGCTTGTAGGAACACTAAGATGGCCCAGGTGGCATAAGAGTCTGTCCTGAATGAGAAAATTAGTGACAGTTTCACATGTACCCAAGAGCTGGTAGATGGTGGTGAAGTTTGAATCTTGCTGATAAAGTTGGGGCCACTCAGATGCTTCATTTCCACATGAATGGAGCACAGTGGTGAGTGAATCCATAGTAGGATGACTGAGGTAGTCAACAACACGATTGGAGATACTTTTCATATACTTGATGTTGATATGGAACTGCTGCAGGTAGGTGGACCACTTCCGATGATAGTCATTCTGCAATTTCCCTTGTATCTTGATGAACTACAAAGGATTGTGATCAGTGTGTATGACCGTCTTTTTCCCCAGAATGTAATGTTTCCATTGACGACAGGCTTGTACAATGGAATACATTTCCTTGTCAAAGGTGGGGTATTTACGAACCATATTGGAGAGTGTCTCACTATGGTATGCCACCGGATGCCTGTGCTGAGTGAGAACTGCACCCATAGCATAATTAGATGCATCAATCTCAATCTTGAATGGTTGCTGCAGATTGGGAGAGGAGAGTACTGGAGCTGAGCACAAGCGATGCTTCAGATCATCGAATTCTCATTCCTGCTCCTTCCCCCACAAAAACTTGGCCTTACCACCACCATTGGTAACCTGGCTGAGGGCCCATGCAATATGGGAGAATCCCAACACAAACCGTCAGTAGAAGTTGGCTAGTCCCAAAAAGCTCTGAAGCTCAGTCAATGTGATTGAGGTGGGCCAGTCATGGATGAATTGGATATTAGCTAGATCAACATGTACCCATTGCTCATGAACAATGTAGCCCAAGTATTGGACCCTGTTCATGCCAAAAGAGCATTTTTCCAAGTTGGCATAAATCTTGTGCTTCCATAGAGTGCTCAAAATCTATTGAATATGCCGCATGTGCTCTTCCCATGTTCTGCTAGAGATGAGGATGTCATCCAAATATACTACCACAAAGGAGTTGGTAAAGGGTCTCAATACATCATCCATCAATCTCATGAAAGAGTTTGGTGCATTTGTTAAGCCAAAGGGCATGACCAACCATTTGTACAGACCTTCTTTAGACCTGAAGGTTGTCTTCCATACATCAGTTGGTTCGACGGGAACCTGGTGGTAGCCAGACTTAGGTCAATATTGTTGAAGAACTTGGCCCCCTTGAGTTGGTCAAGAAGGTCCTCAATCCTGGGAATGGGGTAGCGGTTCCTCATTGTGATCTTGTTTAAGGTTATGTAATCAATGCAGAGTTCCCAAGTCCCATCCTTTTTCTGCACCAGTACAATCGAGCTTCCACAAGGGGAGGAGCTGGGTCTGACGTGCCCCTTTTGAAGAAGTTCTTAGATATGACACATGATTTCGTTATTCTCCATCAATGAGCGCTGATATACTGGTCCATTAGGTAGAGGTGCACCGGGGGTCAGATCAATTGGATGCTTGACTTGGCAGTGCGTTGGTACCTCTATAGGTGAGGAGAAGATGCCTTTGTATTATTCCACGATCTCGTCCACTTGTTGTTGCTGCAAAGAGAGGTGCTATGTAGAGGCCATAGATGTGGCAATGACCTTCTTCTTACTTTGAGCACAGATTACAAAGAAGATGAACTTCCCAGTTTGTGAAACGACCTTGCTGCATTGCTTAGCAGAGATTAAAGAAATAACAATAGGTGACGCTACCTCGGGGATCCTGTACAATTGTCTACTCAAAGTAATAATAACACTGCGGGGTCTAGACTCATACACAACATGACGCTTCCAAAAATATGGTTGTCCTAAAAGAGCATCACAAACTTCAAGGGGAGAAATATCACACAGTACCTCATCTTTGAAAGGCTTGATGCCGTAGAGAAGACTACACTGTTGGCTGACACAAAGATATCTTCCTTGTTGAAGCCAACTGATGGTGTAGAGATGAGGGTGTGGCATTGTTGGCAAGTCTAGACACTTGATGACCTCTCCTAAAATCAGGTTCTTCTGACTACCGCTGTCGATAATGAAATGAATTGGAGCCCCCTTAACCCACATATGTGAGTGAAAGAGGCGTTCCCCTTCCTCTAGTTCTTCTGGTTCGCTTGGTTGGAATTTGGTGGTAGATATAGTGGCAATAGGTTCAACATCGATAATCCGCTTCCCTCCATCAAGTTTGACTCAGAATCAGAATCAACCTCTGACTCGAAAGCCTTCAGCTCAACCACGAGGGTCTTCTTGGAGTGACATTCTTCGGTGTTGTTCTAAGGACTTTTATGGTACTCACACCATTTTCCTATGTCCTTCTTCGTCTTCTCATTGCCCTTCTTGTGCTGCGGCTGGGACTGGTTGTTTTGAGGGTGACCACCTCAACCTGGTCCCTTGCTGTGTGGGTTGGGGTTGCCTTTGCCCTGCTTTGGCTATGAGGGGTTTGCAGATCCAAACTCTCGTCGTTTCTTCTTAAATTTCTGTTCGATCTTGACAATGTATATATAAGCCGTGCCCAATTAGGCAATGTCTAGGAAATCCATTTATGTTTGAATGTATCTATGCAAACAACCATGGTATTTGAGCACCAGATGACACTTAGAGTCTTTGATACCCAATTTGGTGCATAGTGTGTGGAAAATATTGGTGAAGTCTGGTACTGTCTGGTCCCTTTCTTGACATAAGGTGGTCCATCTGGTGTACTGGTCCTGGTCCTCGTAGCTTCCAACATGGTAGTACCATTCTTTAATGGTGTCCCGGAAGGAATCCCATGTAGGGGCCACCACAAATATTGTAGATTCCTCCATGACCCTTTTCTCAGAGTAAGTATCCCACTAGTCTTTAACACGGGGAATGACATTGAGGAGTGAAAACATGATCTTTTCCCTATCGTAAAAATTGTGGACCGAAAAATATCCTTCGAGTAGATTCAACCATTTATCTACAACATCCGCATCTATTAGTCCTTCAAATAATGGAATATCAAAATTTACCTATACCTTGAAGGGGGTTGCATGGCCGCTTGATGAAGATGCTTCTCCCGTGGGAAACCGTCGAAGGATCTGCGCGAAGTTGTCCATAATTTGGTTCCTTTGTCATGCGAGGGCTTCCTCGAGCAACATTTTAATAGGATCTCCTGCTCCATCATCTTTCTTTTCATCTCCCATGGGTTGTTGTTGGGCTCAACGCGATCGATATGGTAATGGCTCGATTGGTTCGAGTCCCAACTTCTTGTACCCAGACCTTGTCAGGGATATGCACGAAGAAAAATACATGAAGAGCAGACCGCTCTGATACCACTAATATGTATTTAGGAGTAGAATGAATTGATTAACAGACATGTAAGTTTTAAACCTGTGAAGTAAAGCAATGCATATATATTCTTAAGCAAAACATAATTTAATCAATGGCTCATACACAGAGTACACAAAGATTTTATACCGGAAACCCTCAACTGGGAAAACCTTTCATATATCCATTATTTCGAATTTCACCATTCACCATAAAATATATACAATGTTTTTAGGTATTCCATAGATACTAAAAACCCTAATCCATTAATCCGGGATTAATTTAGAAAACTGCTAAAAATAGCAAAAACCGCACAAAAACAAATTTTGGGGTGCTGCCCTGAACCCCGTAGGCCCCGAGCTACCGCCTGATGCAAAACGCTATGTGTAACTAGGGGGGGCATACCTGCCCCCCTTGGGACCTCTTTAGGAAAGCACCCGACACACACAACATCGCCGCCACTACTAGAGGGATCGTCAGACACAGTTGTCGAATCTGACGTTCCCGCACACACACATGCAAAGAATATAAAACATACCCAACATTCTCCAACTTGTTGTTTTCTTTGCATCCAGGGGTCCAGGGGATTATATGATCAACAATCTAGGGCAACAATTCCCATTGTTACTCTACACGAGGAGAACTTTTCTGTGCTCACTGACTTTGTTAATGAATCTGTAACATTCTTCAAACTGTCAACCTTTTCCAACAACACCTTCTTTTCCTCAACCATGTCTCTCACAAAGTGATACTGAACATCAATATGCTTTGTCTTTGAATGGTAAGCTAGGTTCTTTGCCAGGAAGATTGCACTCTGACTGTCACTATCCAATCTCACTGCTTGTTGTACCAAACCAATACCTAGACAAAATCTTTGTAACCATACTGCTTCCTTGCTCGCATGAGTGGCTACCATGTATTCAGCTTCTATAGTTGAGAGTGCCACTACATCCTATCTTTTGCTCATCCAACTGATTGTTCCTCCAAATAGGTTAAACACATACCCACTTGTATATCTTCTGCGATCCATATCTCCAACCCAATTTGCATCAACAAAGCCATGTATGTCCACCACTCTGTCCAATCCTAGTCTTCCTTGGTAGCACAATCCATAACTGGTAGTGCCATGAAGATACCTGAAGACCCTCTTTATTGCTGTCCAATGCTCCTTCCCTGGTTTTGACATATACCTACTCAAAACTCCCACTGCATGTGCAATGTTCGGTCTAGTACAAACCATTGCATACATCAAACTGCCAACTGCACTGGCATACAGAACATGGGACATGTTCTCTTCTTCTACCAGTGTCTTGGGACATTGATCTGGAGATAAATTTAAACCTATAGGAATATGAACCTTGGCCGATTTACTTCCATGCATAATAAACCTCTGCAATATTGTCTCAACATATTTTCTCTGATTCAACCTGAGTTTCCTTTTTGCAAAATCTCTTTTAATCTCCATTCCCAGAATGAAGTTAGCAACACCGAGATCCTTCATGTCAAATTTGGAGGATAGTTGCGATTACACCTCCTTGATAACATCCTGGTTATTTCCTACCAACAACATGTCATCAACATACAACACTACATAAATGAAGTGATTACCAACCTTCTTAGAATATACACAGTGATCAAACCTGCTTCTTACAATTCCCAATCCAAGGATGTATGTGTCAAACTTTTGGTACCACATCCTAGGTGATTGCTTCAGACCATATAGTGACTTCTTTAGATTACAAACCAACTCTTTCTTTCCCTTCACTACAAAGCCTTCTGGTTGCTTCATCTAGATTTCTTCTTCCAGATCCCCATGTAGGAATGTTGTATTCACATCCATCTGTTCCACTTCAAGATCAAAAGCAACAACAATAGATAAAATAAATCTAATAGAAGTTAACTTAGCAACAGGAGAAAAAAGATCACCAAAGTCAATTCCCTCTACTCGGGAATAACCCTTTTCTACTAACCGAGCTTTGTATTTCTCCACTTTATCTTGTGCATTAAAATTCTTCTTAAACAACCATTTGCTACCAACAAATTTTCTTCTAGCTGGAAACTCAACTATATCCCATGCCTCATTCTTATCCAAGGCATCCATTTCTTCAACCATGGCCTTCTTCCAGAGTTTACTATCCTCTGAATTCACTGC